>AZIM01000889.1:674608-685364 GCA_000516915.1 Ophiophagus hannah
TTCCATTGCTAAGCAAGGCAGTTAAGTGAGCTTTGCTCCATTTTACAACCTTTTCTGGCTTTCTCCATTGATTTTGCTTGTCAGAAGCTGGCTGGAAAGGTTACAAATGGTGACTACATGACCCTGGGCCAGTGCAACTGTCATAAATACATGCCAGTTGCCAAGCACCCAAATTTTGATCATGTGGGGATACTGCAATGGTTATAAGTGTGAAAACTGGTCATAAGTCACATTTTTCAGTGTTGTAACTTTAAACAGTCAGTAAACAATGCTTGTAAATACAAAACTACCTATAATACTAAACCACGTGNCAGATTTATATATTTCAAAATCTCAAATACTGCTTCAAATAAATATCTCTTCTATGCATTTTGTATGTTAAAGTTTACAGATGTTCAATGGTTTTTGTTCCACAAGTGCTGTTATGCCATGATTACTGTAACATGCTGTCTATGAATGTCGTAGGCAGTAAACTATGGATCTTTTTCATTAAGCTGCAAACTTGTTTCAGCTGCATCAGTCCAGACTGCAGAAATGAACTTATTAATACTTAATCAAGAAAATGATGTCTGTATATGAAGATAGTTTGTTGAGGGAAAGATCAGTATAGAATTTTCCTTCCTGACATTTAGATTTGTATATTGTAAAATGCATTCAGTAGATAATTTCCATCCAGAACCACACTGACTAAGTGAAACTTAGTCCTTTATCATTTGACTTGTACAGATCAGGGATGTCAAACGCGCAGTGTCACATTGTCATCACATGACATAGTGCGACTTTCCCCCTTCGCTAAAATGGGGGTGGCCGTGGCCAGCATCTGGCCCCTGGGCCACAAGATTGACACCCATGATATAGATCAAAGGAATCTAACTAACTGCTTAGCATTCATACTATCAGGATTATGGAAATAACTAAACACAACTGTTGGAAGAGTCAAAATTAAAGAAGGGAAGGTTTAAGTCTGAAGCTCTTGCAGATACGGAGCTGCAAGACTTGCCAATGGAAGGTTCCATTGTTAAGTATTGAGATCACCAATCAGCACAACTTGTAAAGTGTGGTTTCCATTCAAAGAGAAAACTGTGAGAAATGGTAACTTGTCCAGAATTAACCACAACTACTTCATATTGACAGCATTTCCGCAAATGCTTTCTCTCTTGGGCCATACAATAATCACCCACACATATGCAATAGATAATGAGTTATTCATAGCAGCTAAAGCTTACCAAGGTTTTGGATAGGGCTTAGGAGACCTATGGATTTCTGGTAGTTGTAGAATTACAATTCCCTTCACTGGCACCCCTGGGAGTTGTAGTTCACAACCCTTCTGCCCTTGATCTTTGGGATCCACACTGCAATGTGAATTCACACATGGATTCCTAAAGGAATTCCTAAACCTAAAGGAGATTTATAAAGAAAAAAGAAACTTACAGCCCAACATTTCAAGCTTTGGACCACCTGTGCTCAAAGGGCTAGTTTCTAAGTGACTGCGGGTCCACTACCCTACTGCTTTTACCATCTGCTAATGGGTCCTTCGGACCTAGCGTGAGTAATCCACTCGGTTTCTCAATCTTCAAGATCACGGAAACACTCCGACCGAGCTGGAAGGCGCATCAGTTTGCTCAAGGCTGCTCTTGCAAACCCGAGGAGGTGCACTCCGTCCATTCCCACTTCCCCCACCCCACGCCTTGATTCCAGCCTTGCCGTGCCCACGAGTGACCCGGGCTCCTCTCGCTGTGGCCCTTCCCGCTCCCCGCAGGCAGCCCAAGACGGGACGAGCCAAGAGAGGGCGGCGGCTCCCTCCCCGTCCCCGCTCCACTCACCTTGGGACTGTAGGGCCCCGGGATCAGCAGCTTGAGTGCCTGTCTCTTCAGCTCCACCAAGCGGGCGTTGCAGTTCTCACACCACACGCCGCGATCGGAACCCGGGGAGGAGCCGCCTCCGCTGCCGGCACCNNNCGGGGGGAGCCGGTGCCGAAGCCGGGTGAGCCTCCTAAAGAGCCCGGAGAGCTGGTGCCGATCCCCGGGGAAGCGGGACCCGGAGAGCCGGTGAAGGAGCCAGGCGAGGAGGTTCCCGATCCAGGCGAAGGGGTGCCGGAGGAGCCCACCACAGAGCCTGCTCCTTCTGGGGCGGGGCGGCTGCTGGACCGGGACTCCTCGTAAGCTTTCCTGTACCAGCTTTCCGGCGAGAAGGGCGCCGCGGGTTTGGTGGGGGAGCAGGAGTCGTTCACCTGAGCGGAGAAGGAAAAGGGAGCGGATTAAGGAGGGGAAAGCGGACAGCCAAGTGCATCTAGCGATTCATCAGACCCGAGATTGAGATTAGCAATCACAATAGCCCAAAGCAGGAGAAAACGCCCCACCTCTCTCTCTCTCTCTCTCTCTNCTCTCCCCTTCTCCGATTTCCACTCAAGGAGACCTAAGGGGCGATTTTTTCCCCACCCGTTCCCAAGGAGCCCAGATGAGTGATAACTCTCCTCTCTTTCTCTCCCCCTTACTTCCTTCGTCCGAGGCAGGACGGACTGGAGTTACTTACCCTTGGAGGAAAGGCACCCGAGGTATTGTTGGGGCGCGGGGAATCGCTACCCAAAAGAGGCTCTCGAAGCAATGAAATGGAACCCGGGGAGGGGGGGGGTGGCTGCAAAAGTTCGCTACAGGCACCGCGAGTCTTGCAGCTCTAGGGGAAGCAACCTGCCCACATTTATTTCACGCAATGTTCCGATGACGGAGCAGACCTGCCTGATCGATATACATATACCAACTACACCTTGATTGGAAACATTCCGCTTAGATCCGTTTGCAAGGCTACCCTTTTGTGTTTAAAAACAACAACAACAACAACAACAACAACAAAAAACAACAACCCACAGACAGGTCTCTCAAGCATCCTTGTGTGCCGTGACCTGAGAACTAACTTACCCCATATTTCCTGTTTCGGGTGGTGACTGCAATTCTCTCTTTATTCCCAGCCACCGAATTCATGATGATCTTTGTGCACGCGGGGAGAATGCCTTGAAAATTTATATCCAATGGGGAATCTCCAAATCCAATAAAGGTTCACACCGGCTGAAATCAATTGTGCGGAGGTGCTTTTTTTTTTTTTTTCCTTTCCTCCCTCCCCCTGTTCCCCTTTCTCTTCCCCCAAAATCCTCGAGCCCAAAAAGCCGGACCAAACCTCAGACCACCAGAACGGGGGTCCGCGAGAAGGTCTTTGCTTCAGATCCTTTTTTTTGTCTTCATTGTCTTCTATCTCGTTTAGCTTTCTTTGCGCAGAAATCCAAAGGGTCAGCAATTTTCCCTTCTCGATCGCCAACGCCAGTTGCCCCCTATAACCATGGCCAGCCAAGGGAGAGTTATTATTATTATTTTTTTTAGGAAAGGCGAGAGGAGCAGAGAGCTGGGTGTTCCTCCAAGCGGGAGACTGCTCTGCGCTTTTGCAGTGCGGTAACTTGTTTCCTTCTCCAGCCTTTGCAAACGGAGTTAGAAGAAATCGTCCAAAAAAAATAAATAAATAAATAATAATAAAAAAAATCTCGGGATCCAGACTCTGGGAGGAGCCTCCTAGTTCCTTGCAGCCAATATCTTTCTGCCCGTTTTTGCCTGACAGTTTTGTAAAGGGAAAAAGGGAAAGCACTGGCTAGCTACGCAGCACGCCTGGAGCCGTGGAGGAGCTGCAAAGCAATGCCTTCAAACGGCTCGCTTTGAAGGCTAAGGCAAGCGGGGCCGGCGCGTAAGTGCAGGCGGCTTTTGCTACTGTTGCTTGACCTAGAGAGAATTGATATTGCAGCATCGCTCCAGTGGCATTGGGGATTTATAAAACATTAAAAAAAGGAAAACACGCCTCCCTCTTTAAGACGAGGAGAGGTCCTTGCCTCCATCAAAACAGCTGTGCCGTAGTTAATATTAATTCGGAAGAGCTCCTGAATAAAATTGTTAGGTCTGTTTGAGTTCTGCAAGCTTGAAAGAAGTAGGCAGCAGTGACTGACACACCTGTGACAGTCTCCCGTCAAGGCTCTCTTTTATAAGGCAGTGGATGGATGCTGTATTATTTTGGAAGTAGACAAAGACAGTTACCAAGAAAACTTGCAAAATCTTAAATCTGGGGCTTTTGTTTTACTTATCTGATCAAAGAAGAATTTCCACATCCCCCCCCAAAAAAAAACTATAAAAGACAATTGCATTTCACAATTGCATTTCTGCACACTTGGATGAATATGCTGCTTCAATTAGGGCAGATTCCTATTTGGTTAAGAAGTATTTTTGAAATTGTTCCTTACATAGCTTTCTCTCTCCCCACCCTTTCATAAACCCCCTGATCTCTTAACTGGAGAGGGGGGGGGGAACCATTCTATTAACCAGTGGCCATTTTGATGGCAAATGGATCCAGATGGAGGCAACCCATCTAACCAAGATATCTTCAAATATTTTGCAATGCATTTTCTTTGTTCTGGATCCAGGTTATAATCAAGTATAATTGTGGCTGTGTGAACATTAGAGAGCCATGGATAAGAGAATATGCCTAGAGACAGAGGGAGGGACGCCCTGCAAGACACAGCATTTCTGCCTATGCAAACTTTCCCCTTATGTAGACCTTGGGTGAAATTCACATTCCATTATGTGCAATCATGAGAAAGAGAAAGACACGGTGTGAAAATTCAGAAGCCACACAAAGCTTGATATTCTCAATTTATTTTCTCCACCAAATCTGCATGGAATTCTAATAGCCTTGGGTAAATGAGGATGATAAATTGGCTTTCAGCCTAACCTCTCCTGTTAAGGTTGTGAAATATGTGGTGCATTTATTTTTTTTCCATACGTCATCAAAGCCTTTAGGCCCACCTATGCATTCCAGTGGCCACGTGGAAAATATCTGAAATTGCTCCATCTGGCACCTGTTACAATATTAATGCTTAGCATTTATGTCACTTTAGTTTTCAAAGCATTTCATGCTCTCAGTTTCAGTGAATATTATGGGCAACCTGGTGCATTCCTTACATTTTGGATGTAGTACCCAATCTCTTGCTAAAGATCATCATTAGGTTAGACCACAAGCGTCAAACTCATGGCGTCATGTTGCCGTAACGTGACATATCGTGATGTTTTTCTCTTCATGGAGCTGGGGTTGGCGTGGCCTATGCAAGACACATCCAGCCCATGGGCTGCCAGTTTGACACCCCTGGATTAGATGAATGAAAGTTGACACTCAATATTTCTGAAAGACCCTACATTTCTTACAAGTAGATTAAGAGAGGGTTTGCAAGCTGGTGAGCTCGTAATATGTGACAGCCTCCTGCAACCCTCTTCCAGCAAAAAGGTAGCTTGGGAGGGCCACGCCCAGTTTTCACAGGCAGAGCGCTTAGGCCACCACAGGTGCCCTGACACAAGTGATGTTGAGCCTCTTCCCTGCCCCCCCCCCAAAATCAAACACAACCCTGATGTGGCCCTCAATGAAATCAGGTTTGACACCCCTGTCATAGCAGATACAATTTGAGCCATAGATTTTCTGCTTCAAGCACTGGGACGCTTAATATTACAGTAGATATCCCATGTTATTGGGTAGGCAATTCTGAGGAATCAATTCACTTGGGAATCAGGCTGATTTTTCCACATAGAAAAAGTGAAATTTCTTTTGGCATATTTAAATGGGTATAGGAGAAGCAAAATCCATGGTTTATTAAATGGTGTCCTAAATGTATAGAGCAATCTTAGCAATCTTAGACAACAGTTGTTCAATTCTGTATAATTATATATATTATATTGTGATGAGACATATAAAGATCAAACTGTTTCCTACACAAATGACTCAACCAGTCTTTCTCAAAATTTTGGTTAAATCTAGGAGATACATAGAGCAAACAGAAATTGTTATTCCTTACAGTTACTAATTACTGTAGATGAAGTTGACAAGTAATTGGATGAAGACTGAGCTATGTACCAATAACATCTTCATTCATTGCCACTGTGTGAGTGTGGTTGTCCTTACTCAATTTTTATCAATAGACAGTAAATTGGATTTCAGAATTCCCAGAAAGCACTGGATCTTTCAGAGATACTCAATGTTATGGTCTTACAGTATTTACCCTCTTGATTCAGCTCCTTGGAAGCCTTAGTCTGGCTTACGCTTTAAGCAAAAAACAGACTCAAGCTGTTCAGCTGAAATAATGTGAAGTGCAGCAACAGACATACACATTGTAATTCTTGAACAGACAGAAGGGATTTTCCGTAGTTGATCCTAGAGCCAAAGCACCTTAGCTTAGTCATCCTGCAGATTGCTCTAGAAGCCACCATCAAAATGCAGCCAGAAACTTTGCCTGCACATTGGGTATACCAAGTTGTAACCTAACCCATAGAAAACCAGGAATGAGATTATATTGAATGGAAAAGTTGACTTCTGAATGTGTGTCTTTATAGGGCTATTGTTCTGCTTATTTGAAATATTTATGTCCCGCCTGCTTTGTAGAACTTGTAAAACAAATCAGAATCCACGAAAGCGAGCTGAATCCCTAAAGCAAGTTAATTAAAAAAAATGATAAACACAGTCACAAAGTGTATCTCTAATAGGCAAACAAGAGGCATGATCAATCTGTGTGTACCTAAGTTCTGAATGTGAGAGTGAAAAACCAGTTTGGTTGTGAAAAGCAGGTGATCTCTAGCCATCATCTACGGTAGGAAGGGTTTCTCTTACAACCCATGTAGCATACCTCTCCTAACCTTTGGTTGGCCCCTTATCTGCCCTTCCTGGACCCTGTGATAAGTAATCCTGAAATAGATCCAGAAAGGGGGGGTTGAATTCACACTCAAAATGGAAGCATTTTGCCCTAAATTGTGTATATGGGCCTCTTGTGATTATCACTTTGGTGTCCTGTCAGACTGTGCCTGGTGTATATTGACACATCTTTTCAAAATTTGAAATGTAAGAGAATGGCTGTCCTAACATAGGCATGATGTGGTTTAAAAAAAAAAGACTGTCCAAAACAATAAGAAATAACCAAACTACCAATAAGTTTGATACAGTATAGCATTGCAGAGTTTGCGATGTTATTTGACCCATTGTGACCTCTAACCCCCATCTCCATCCCACAGAAAAAAATGTTAAATATGCCCCTCAACATCCAAACGTTGCCCAGTTCAGTGAATTGGACTGAATGCAGAATACAAGAGCATCCCCCAGTGGAAACTGAAGCATAATATTCCAAGAGACAAAAAGTAAGCTAAAAGACAATACAGGTTATGGCCACAACTGAGCCCAAAATTTATGCTGGTCAGTGAGAAATTTGTTAAGTGAGTTTTGTCCCATTTTACGACTTTGCTTGCCCCATTTGTTAAGTGAATCACTGCAGTTCTTAAATTAGTAATGCCGTCAAGTGTCAGAAGGTTGCAAAAGATGATCTCATGATCCTGGGATGCTACAACTGTCATAAATGCGAGTCAGTTTTCAAGCATCCAAATCTAAATCATGTGACCACGGGAATGCCGTAACGGTCATAAATGTGAAAAATGGGCATTTTTCACTGCCATTGTAATTTCAAATGGTCACTAAATGAACTGCTGTAAGTATATCAGTTCACCCCTTCCCTTTACATCGCCATGGCACCCTCTGTATGGTCTGGCAAAAGCTCCAAACGCTAGAGCAGATTCTGGTTTAAGTAGGACAATTTCTACAATCACTCCCTACACCCACATGCAACTAGCAGTGAAACTCAACTCTTCAAAATCTCCCCTCCCACTCTGCAAATGAAGGGACTTTTCCCCAATGATTTTGCTGATCCATCCCATCCTTTTTCTCCTTGCTAAGAGCGGAGATTGGGATAGTGGGATGTAAAAGGAGAAAAGCTAAGTTAGTGTTGTGGTCTGCCCCTCTTCTAGTGCAATCACTAGTAGGGAAGGGGGGGCGTGTTCCATGTGTAATATGGTAAATAGCCTTAATTGGCTTGGATCAGCACTTCTCATAAAGAACAGGCAGGCTTGCATTGTTCTTCATCAGCCCTTTAATTAGCACACAGTTAGATGCCCCTGCCAAACTGCATCTGCTGTGTTAGGGATCGTCAGATTGTGTGCAATGGTATGCTTAGTCATGGGAGATTAGAGACATATGAGAATCAAAGGGGGGTAGGCAACAGATTGGCCAGCTTGCTTGTAAATTCCAATTTGCAGAATACTGCCTTGTTACACACCAGGAAGCATAAGAACAGTAACATCTTGCTGTCCGTTCCCCCTGAAAGTTTGCCGACAAGGAACAGTAAGGATTCATGACTCCAGTTCAAACATGGTCAATCAGGCAATATTTTACAGTTGGCTAGTAGAGCAGAAAGCATAAAGTAAAACTGATTTAAATACCAGGTAGATTCCATCATTCAGAAAAGACAAATGCTTGAGGGGAATGAAACATCTGTGTGTTTATACACACACACACACACACACAGGCTCACAAAAACACCACCCAAAGCTGAGGTATTCTAAAAACCATTAATTATAAGAAACATTAATTATAGGACTCCATTGGGTAAATTTTGCAAAATTCTGGGGGTGTAGTGAACCAGAGTTTATCTAACTGAAAATTGTAAGAGCATTTACCATCTGTTTAGCTTAATAGGGAAAGCCAAAAGAGAAGCTATAGTGACTTTATCCAGGATACTTTCAAGTGTCACATTACTTAATCAGTAGTATTCTAGCTGTCAGTAATGCCCAAATTCACCGTTTTAACCATTGTTTGAAACTTCTCTTGGATGGAGCCTTCTTTATATCCTTCTTGTAGCCTGTAACCAATTTGTTTCCATGCCAACAGAAGCCACAACAGGTAATGTACTATACTAGATTAGAGAGCCTCGGACTAATGATTTGTGATAATACTCTATTGATACTCCTTGGAGCTGCTTCCAATGGCATAGTATAACAACCTTAATGTGCAGACTAGATGTACATCACGGCAAGGGTTCAGAAGTGGTGATAATGTAGCATTGCTTTTCAGCCAATAAAAATACTTGAATAAGTTTATTTGTGCAACCACTCTTGATCATAATATTTTTTAATTTATTTTATTAAATATGCTGGCTTTATTACTTTATAACTCAAGGCCACAAACATACATAATATTCCTTTCACCTCTTATTTTCCCCACAGCACCAACCGTGTGAGTTCGATCGGGCTGAGAGAGAGTGACTAGTCTAAAGTCACCCAGCAAGCTTTCGTGCCTAAGATGGGACTAGAACTAACAGTCCCCTGGTTTCTGTACCAGCACCTTAAAAATGAACTAGTAGAATTAATGAAATCAAAGAAAAAATAACTCTGAAAAGTATATGAATTTGAAATTGCCAGATTTTATTTATAATTTTTTTTATTTAGTACCCTTCTGCTAGAACTAGTTTGCATGATAATTTGGTCCAGCTTCCAGTTCACCAACACAGTTGGGGGGGGGTGTGTGCAAGGGAGACCTCTAATGTTATTTTGATATTTTTTCATTCACAAGAGAGACAATTTATTGTAATGGGCACCAAGGTGTAATGTCTGTGTACTGCATAGTTGTATGTCCTTCAAGAGTCTAGAATGAGTGCAAATGAATTTTTATGGAGGAGTTCTTTGAATACCCTAAAGTGTTTTGAATGTCTTTCTATGCACTGAATTGGGACTGAGATTGATGGAGGCTCAGGAGCGGATCCTTACTTTCAATTATGGCTAAAATTAATTTTCTGTAAGCTTTTAACTCCCTTGGTTCTTCAGAATAATTATTGATCCGTTTGGCCAAAAAAAATGGAAATTACGAATATGGGCTCGCTCCTGAATTTGTGATCGTCAGGCTGTATTGCAAGGTTAAAGTAATAATGAGAAAAAATATAATGAATACTAATTATCAAAGAGTTTGAAATATGATTACCATTTCATTAACTGAATATGATGATCATTTGATTAATCTGGAAAAATGTAATCTGCCTGCAAAATATCTCTCTGATTTAATGGATTCTAGTCATTGGAAGGTTTTTATTTTGGTTCTTTTTCATACTTTGCTCTCTGCCCTTTGCTCTGTCAGGAAGATTCTGCTTCTAAAGAGCATGTCCTCAAATTGATCAGGGTAAGTTAAAATATGACATAGTAGCCTATGAATCTTTGCGTAACTTTACTTTTTATAAAAAAATATTTCATAAAGTATTTATTACCTCTCAGTTGCTTAGGATTCCAGACAGGCGAGGTGGATTTTTCTTATGCCTTTTGTTCGGTCAAGGTCCAGCATGAACCATGTACTTGTATGAGCAAAACTCTGTTTAAGAGCCTTCTCTATTTGCCATACATGGTTGGAGTCATTTTTTTTCTGTTTTATTTTGCCTTGCAGTTCCAAGTCTATTAATGTTTTCTCAGTTGTTTTAATGTTTTAGTTTGTTTGCTCTATGGTTGTAAGACAATTGTGGTATCAGATAAAGCAAGTTCAGTTATTTTAATTGTATATATCAAAAAGTCACCAGGATACAAATCTCAGGATTATATTCACAGAACTGTGATACAATCCTCTAGGGCAGTGTTTCTCAACCTTAGCAATTTTAAGATGTGTGAACGTCAATGAAGTCTGCCAAGGTTGAGAAATACTGCTCTAGGACTACAGAGAAAAATAAATGTGTGTGTGTGTGTGTGTGTGTGTGTGTGTGTGTGTGTGTCTTGGGAGGTCAATCTATCGTTGCATAATAATCTGGGCTGCTTGGCACTCATCTACAGGAGCTTAGGAACTGTTTCTCCATATTGCAACCGTATACAGGTAGTCCTTGACTTACAAC
>AZIM01000889.1:734596-756689 GCA_000516915.1 Ophiophagus hannah
GCGCTGTAGAACGCGCGCGCGGGGGGGAGCGTTTGTGCGCTTCTGCGTCACATCCGCTCGCGAGGAGCTGAGGCCTCGAGTTCAAACGCGAAATACGATGGAGGCGGGCGAATCCTTTTCTTCCGATGTAGGCCTCTCGCAGCGGCTTGTTTCTTTCGGTGAGAGTTACCCGGTCTCTTTGGAGTCGCCTTCAAATTTATTGAGCGGAAATGATCCCCGAAGCCGCGGAATGGCCGGCTAGTTGTGGAAATTAAACTGAAAGCGGTGAAGGGATATAGCGATGGGTTGTTACTTAGTCAGCTAGGGCGTATCATTTCCTGAGCAGGATTTTTGTCCCTTTGCATTCTATATTGTTTCTAATGTACTTTATTTTTTCCTCCAAAAATTCCAAGGGGAAACTAAATCTGAACAGAAACCTGGTGAGAAAAAAAGGGGAGTGAAAAGACCACGGGAAGACCACGGACGGGGCTATTTTGAGTACATTGAAGAAAACAAATATAGCAGGTAATAAGTGGCATTTAATTTTTTTTAATGAAATACTTGAATATTTTCTGATAGTTGAATTCAAGTGCCTTTTTTAATTGATCAGGGCCAAATCACCACAGCCACCTGTTGAAGAAGAGGATGAACACTTTGATGACACAGTGGTTTGTCTTGATACTTGTAAGTAAAAAAGTGTGCTGGTCTCTTAAAAGGTACTTCTTTGGTAAGACTTTGAGGATCTACTTATTATTGTCACACTGGAGGTACAATTTCTGCTTTTCTTTGAATTGATTGTTCAATGACCCTTACTATTATAATTTATGAAGATTGTTTAGAGATGTTCAAATGATGAAAAGCCAAACTAGAAAGTGGTGCAAGTACATAGGTACAGTTTGAGTGTATCTTGTACTTATGCCTAACTTTTAAAATTAACCATGTTCAAGCATCTATATTAGTCTCTGAATTATCGTTTCCCCCTCAACTTTGGGTTGATACACAGCTTTAATATATAGTTCAACACTCCTACATTTTGAAGTTTGAGTTAATAGGAATTATTCAATGGTACATGGATGTAGGATTGTGGTTGTAATACTCATAAAATGGATATATTTTAGAGCTTTACTTGGAAAAATCTTACTGTAGTCATTCCAAATATTTTTATGATATGAACGTTTGAACTAAAATGCTGCTTATATTCAAGTTATTCTTATAGAGAAATTGTAACATATATTCCCATGAAAGCCAATATGATGCAAAATACTAATTACCAGTGAACTTTTAAAATACCATTTTCCATAAAAAGCTTTAGTGGAATTTTATGTTGTGGATACCACTTTCAGAGCTGTAATAAAGTACTATTAAACATTGGAACAAAGCACATAAGCCTGCATTGGTAAAGTATTGCAAACTGATAGAAATCAGTTTTAAAATACATTTCTGTATCAAGTTTACAGTAAATCAGATTTTTCTTTGCTTTAGGCCCCTTCAATTTTTTCATGCTATGTTGCTCACGAATGGTTTAACTGATGTGTGATTAAAGCTTTTTTTTTAAAGTAATATATGGAGCATGGCTATGGAAGAAGAACACTATTAACTTCTGTTCTATAAAAGAGCCTATCGCTTGCATGTTCACTGTAGTTTTGAATGAACAGTGAGATTGATTTTGGGATAGAGAGCCAGTAGATCAGTGATGGCTAAACTTTGTGGCACCAAGTGCCCAAAGCGCGTGCGCGCATTCCCAAAATGCAACATGTGACCCCCGTGCATGTGCGCGCAAGCACCATGTATGCGCTGCAGAGACCTGAACAGCTGGCCGTGGGAGGCACGCACATGCATGGCGGAGCTGAACTGGGGCGATAGCTCGCATGCCCAGAGAGAGAGCTCTGCGTACCACCTCAGGCACACGTGCCATTGGTTCGCCATCATGGCACTAGATCCAGGGAGGGTTAGTTCTGAGTTAAGTATACTTTACAGGGCTTAAGTCCTGTTAAGGGGCCAAAATTTTAAGTTTGGCATTAAAGGCAAAGTACTTTAATATAAAACTATACTGCTTTGAGTGAAATGCAGTAGTATCTGTCAGAAGTTGAAATTGATGAAAAATATTTTTCTCTGTACCCACCTATAAATCTAGAGGTACCCCACAAGTTGAAAATGATATAGAAATTTTTGGAAACACAAAGAAAATAGGAAGTCTCTTAATACCTACTGTAATTACATTGGATACTGTCATTTCATACAATATGGACAGATTAGTGTAAAAATTTAAAAAAGTTACCAAACATTATCAAACAAAATTATCTCAGAAACCTAGTTTTAGCTATTGTGTATGAATTGTATATATAATTTTCTAGGCCCGTGATGGCGAACCTATGGCACACGTCCCGGAAGTGGCACTCAGTCACTTCTGCCGGCACGCGAGAGGTCTCCCAGAAGAGCCCCACTGCGCGCGCGCCAGCTGATTGTTGGGTATCTGGCGTGCATGTGTGGAAAGTGGGGTGCATGGGAGATGCGTGCATGCGCAGAGATGGGTGTGCGGGGGGGGTCTCGTGCACATGCGCAGAGATGAGCAGCGCGTGCCATGCGCGGGGGGGGTCGCGTGCATTGCCTTTATGCACACGCAATTTTCGGCACAGGAGCCCCAAAAGGTTAGCCATCACTGTTCTAGGCTAACATCAATTTGGGAAGTTTGTGATTATTTTGGTGTTCATTGTTCAAAAACATTTAAAGCGCTATTGAAAATTGCTTAATGTGACGCCTAAGTTGTCTTGAAAACCATCTTGTGTATGGTTTTAATTTTCTATTATATTAGACAAGCAAAGCATATAAAGGGAGCATACTCCAAAGGAAAGTTGGGCAAACTTTTGGGATTTATTTTGCTACTAGTGTTGTGTCCACTATCTTATGCTGGATACCTGTTAGTGAACACACAGAAGTAAACAAGTTAGATAAGGAACTGCAGCAAATGATTTGCTTACTGCAACCTAATTGAAATTGTTTGCATAGTTATCTGAGTATTGATCCGGGATGCTCAACAGAACTCAAAACCTGATTCATGGAGTATTAAAAGCTCTTGGTCAAAGGTAACTGCTTTGTAAATATGAAATAATTGATACAAAGGGCAACTTGAACGTTAACTTTCTGTGAATTGTTAAAAAAAGTTTGGAAAATTTTACAAGTCATCCAATCATCAGCTAATAGGCAGATCATCTATTTTATACCCACATTTGTTTAAATGCATGACAAACACACTTTATACCTGAGCTGCATGTAGAAAATTTTAATTCTGGAGTCAATTTAAGTATCCTATACATTGATTTTACTGCTTTGTTTTGGAACTTTTACAGAGAGGTGGGCTGAATTCACTTACAAATACACCCATGGTCATTCAGAAATACATGCAAGTTGTTTTTAAATCAAAATAATTTGAACTACATTTTTAAAAGATGCTGTTCATTTTCATGTTAGAATGTACTACAACAGATTTCAACTGTATCCCATCTCCCCCCTTTTTTTGGGACAGATAACTGTGACCTACACTTTAAAATTTCAAGAGATCGTTTTAGTGCTTCTTCATTAACTATGGAAAGTTTTGCCTTTCTCTGGGCTGGAGGGCGAGCGTCCTATGGAGTTTCGAAAGGAAAAGTCTGTTTTGAGATGAAAGTAAGTGAAATTAATAGTGGTATTAGGTGGTCATTGATGCTGAAAGTATTTTTGCTGAAACACAACTTGTAAAGGCAAAGATACTTTGTTGGTATCTGACGGTAATATGGATATGTACCAGGCTTAATTAAAAATCAATATAATATAATGTAATATATTCCCTTTGCTTTTAAAGAAAAAGCTAACCAGAAAAGAATTATTGGTTCTTGGGAAGAATGTATACAATTACTATTAAATTCAATATCAACAGTTTATTAAAATAATTAAAATGTGGACTTCTGCGTTACAAAAATAGCATCATCCATACACAAGAGGAAATGTGTTTTTGAGTTCAGGTTTGCAAAAATAGCAAGAAAAAGTTGATGTGAAAAACAGTTACGTTCAATATACATACAGCATGAAAAGCGGGGAGGAAAGATGGGTGTGTCTGGCTGAAATTCTGAAGAGAAATCCCTGGTGGTATAATATATTTTTAGCTGTTAGTATTGTCAAAACTAAATTCTATTATTTTCTATGGAATAGGTAACTGAAAAAATTCCTGTTAAACATCTGTATACAAAAGACATTGACATACATGAAGTGAGAGTTGGCTGGTCACTAAACACAAGTGGGATGCTGCTTGGTAAGATTTTTTTTCTGGTTTTTCTGTGGAGTTAAGCTCCTACCATTCGGAGATGAGAGAGGATAAAAGTCAGTTAAAAAAAAAAACTTTGGTTAATGTTTGGAATTAGCTAAATTTGTAATATAAATAAAATGTAATTAAGTGTATATATGAGAGTTGGCCAGTTAGGCATCTTTGGTCCCTCCTTCTCCTATTAGCTAAACATTTTATTCTTGGATTCTCTTAGTAATGGGAAGATAAAGCAGCTTGTATGTGATCTGCTATATTTTATATACATGCTAGGGTATACAAAACTTTTGGTCTTGAATTTTTTGGTTGCATTGGTGTTCTTACAAAGTTGAAATATTCAGGGATATGATTTGTGCTTGAAACTAGATTTCGTATTCGCAACAAGTCAAAATGAAATGTTTTGTGTTAAGCTTCCCAAGGCAACACAAAACAGTGATTAAAATGTTATAAAAATCAACATAAGTTACAAAAGTTTTTAAAAACTCTTACTTTAGGAAGTTCTGCATTGGAATATAGAAAGGGTAGCTTCTATGTAGGATAATACTGGAAGGACTCATTTCTCATACATCAAGGAAAGAGTTACAAGAAATAACATTTAGAAATATCAGTCATTTTTGTCAAGTTTAGCTCTACTCTCATTTACCTGCTTGACTCCATTTAGGATAATGGGTTTACTGGTAAGTGTGAAAAATATTTTTTCAGAGTTTGGCATAGAATGCTAGAGAGAATCGCATTGGATAGAAAACAATGGAGTTTGTTCCATTGCTGTAGGCATTTTAACACACACACACACACACACCGGTCAAAAAACTAGCTCCTTTTCAATATATAATTTGCTTTGTGCCATTAGTAGTAAGTTTTTGTGTTTTCTACAGTTTGAAAGCCTCATCTGCAATTGTTACATTTATTAGGTGAGGAGGAATTCTCTTATGGATACTCCTTAAAAGGGATAAAGACATGCAATTGTGAGATTGAAGATTTTGGTGAGAAATTTGATGAAAATGATGTGATCGGATGTTTTGCTGTAAGTCGTCTTTATCTTATAGGGTTGTACATGTTCCATATTTACTGTTGTGTGTTTGTGTAATTTTTAATAACTGGAACAACTAACTGGATAACTTTATTACAGTAATGAAAATTTTCTGGAAAATTTGGGAAAGTTCCCTTTCCTTTAAGCCTGCTAAATCTTCTCTTGTACCATGTCATTCCAGAGACAGTTTCCACAAATAAATCCTCTGAACTAGAAGTTATTTGGAATGTTCAGTAGATGAATATTAAAAGAATATATTTCATCTGGAACCTCAAGTCTTAATTCCTTCTGTTTGGCGAATTTACTTAATAAGCACTGAACCTCTTTGAAACAGAATAGTCAGGGAGGAGCTTTGCATTTTCTAAAGTTAACCAAAGCAATCCTAAATAGATCAGAACATTTCTCAGACTAATGTTTCTCTAGTTTTGTTACAGCTTTACTTGACCTTCAATCTAAAGTTTACTGTTAAATCTTAACTAGTAATCTTTTTAGATTTACGGGTTTTTTTTTCTGATATCTTAAATAACTGAGGAATTGCCATTATGTTAATAAAGTATTTTTTTGTTATGGCAGAATTTTGATGGTGATGAGGTGGAACTCTCTTACTCAAAGAATGGGCAGGACCTTGGAATTGCTTTCAAGATCCCTAAAGAAGTTCTTTCTGAACGGCCCATTTTTCCACATGTCCTCTGCCATAACTGTGCAGTGGAATTCAACTTTGGCCAGAAAGATGAGCCTTATTTTCCCATACCAGAGGGGTATACATTCATCCAAAATGTTAATCTGGAAGATAGAGTTAGAGGACCCAAAGGACCAGAACATAAGAAAGAATGTGAAGTAAGTAATAGCTCATTTTTTGAACTAATATAAAAACTTAGTGCTTTCAGAAGGGAGGATTGTTTTTTACCTACTGTGTCCTGCAATGTTGAATAGCACAAATCAAACATTTGAGTAGATAATGAAGTGTTTTATTTTGAGGCCTTAGAATTAATATCATGACTAAATTTTCATTAGGTGGTCATGATGATTGGTTTGCCTGGGGCTGGGAAGACAACATGGGTCACCAAACATTCATCAGATAATCCTGGAAAATACAACATCCTTGGAACAAATACTATTATGGACAAAATGATGGTAAGGTATTACTGTACTAATTTATTGCACAATTTTTATATATAGCAACTTCAGGTTGTTGTAAATAATTTGGCAGTGGAATTACAGGTCATTTGGTTGGCTAGTCTCAGTTGTATGCTTTTCATTGAGGATGTGGCATTACTGGAAAGGGCAGGGACAGTTCAAGTGAGTTGGGAATACACTAAATTGCTCATTTTTATATTTGGAAGTGTAGCTGTTTCAGATTCTTGACTGAAAGGTAATATTAAAACTATCCTGACTGTTCAGATGAGACAGTTCTTTTTGATATTTATTACACATTCCAATAATTAGTGTTTCTGATTTGAAAGATTATTGCAAGTGGCTAATCAAGTTGACAGAAAATAAATTGGGATAGCGTGTTTAAGATTTGGTATCTTTAGTGAAGGATAAAGTGGCTTTATTTTTGACATTTTAATTTATTAAGATTAAAGTGGATAATAAAGTAAACTTAAAATCAGTAATGATATAAATGCTATTTGATTTTTATAGGTTGCAGGTTTTAAGCGGCAAATGGCTGACACTGGAAAACTTAACACACTGCTTCAGAGAGCACCTCAGTGTCTTGGCAAATTTATTGAGATTGCTGCTCGTAAGAAACGGAACTTTATTCTGGATCAGGTATGGGGGCTAGAATTCTTTATGTTACTAATGCAATTAAGCTGCAGTTTAAGGGGCATAGAGTAAACTTCAGTGGGAAATAAGTATTTGATGCGTAAAATTGAAATTACAGCAATTGTTTCAAAATACAGTTAAAATCGGGGAAAATGGTTACCCTAGAATCTCGGCCTAACGTGCATAACTTCCTTCTACTTGTAAACTTCATTGCATTATACATATGGAGGTGAAATCTAAGCACACTAATTTAACTTAGCTCTAACAATGACAGCTACGTGTAGTAAGTTACTGCATTTTTTTCAGACAAATGTGTCTGCAGCTGCGCAGAGGAGAAAAATGTGCCTGTTTGCAGGCTTCCAGCGCAAAGCAGTTGTTGTTTGCCCAAAAGATGAAGACTACAAGCAAAGAACACAAAAGAAGGCAGAGGTGGAGGGAAAAGATCTTCCAGAGCATGCAGTGCTCAAAATGAAAGGCATGGAACATAATCTATACTGTGTTCTAGGATGTTGAGTATCTGTTTAAAGAAATAATGTAAAATCTATAAAGATTCAAAATTTCTTGCCTTAAACAATTAATGCCTCTTTAAAAAAAACTGGAAGACTTCTGTAACTTTGTTAAGACAACACTATATTGTGTTCCCTCTGCTGCAGTCCTTAACACTATTCAGTCATGATATGCTTCATGCAGATGCACAAAGCTGTCTTGGCATTAAAGTGCCCTAGAAAACGAAGCTGAACATGTTGAGTGGACATGTATTCCCAGTTCAATTTTATAGGGAGAATGTGTCAAGTGTTCAAGAATCTTGCTCTTAGCATCTTGAGTTGAAGATCACCTGTCTTATATTCCTTTTATATAGGAGGGGAACTTTGGCTTATTCTGATGGTTTCAGAAATAAATACTGAATATTGAGGGCTCTCTGTCTTATAGGAAATTTTACTCTGCCAGAGGTGTCAGAATGTTTTGATGAAATAATCTACGTAGAGTTGCAAAAAGATGAAGCCCAAAAACTTCTGGAGCAGTACAAAGAAGAAAGCAAGAAGGCCCTTCCTCCAGAAAAAAAGCAGAATACTGGTTCAAAGAAAAGTAATAAAAAGAGTGGTAAAAACCAGTTTAACAGAGGTGGACAGAGAGGACGTGGTGGATTTAACATGCGTGGCAACTTCAGAGGAGGAGGTAGACAGTAGTGCAATTTGTCCTTCTATGTTCCCTATATTGTAGGACTCTTGAATGCCTGAAGAAAAACTGAAGGGTTAACAGCTACCTATATCTACTTCCAGAAAGTTCTCAGGCTCAGACACAAAGCAGTATCAGTGTTTGTAAAGTAGGATAAAGACTGCTATGCAGCTGTTGAGTATCCCTTTTGTAAAGAGTGTTTGTCTTGATTCATGGGTAAAATGAAAGTGACAGGTGGTGGCTGAAAAAGTTGGGACTTGTCATTTCCTTTTATTACAATGATTCTTAAGGAACTCCATTTGGGGTCCTGTAGATGTTTGCCAGTTGAGGTTTGGATTCCAGTTGCAAAGTTCATGGTAACCTGGGTGTTGGGCAGAAGCTAACCAATGAAGAGTAGCAATTGTTTGTAGTTGTCTGTGCCTTTCTGGGGTAATAGGTGTTCATTTAAAAAAAAAAAAACCACAGACATCGTATGAGTAGCATTTTCCCCCCACAGTCCCTGGAAATCGTGGCGGCTATAACAGGAGAGGTGGCAATATGCCCCAGCGTGGAGGTGGAGGTGGTGGTGGCAGTGGTGGAGCCATCGGCTATCCATATCCTCGTGGTCCTGTCTTCCCAGTAAGAGGAGGCGGAGGCGGTGGAGGCTATTCAAACAGAGGAAATTATAACAGAGGTGGAATGCCCAACAGAGGGAACTATAATCAGGTAATGTGTTGTTAGAACCAAGAAGATGGTCTTATTTTCTTGAATAATTTGCTTTCGGTTATCAATCTAGATTTAATTAAAGGTGTGTTCTGATAACTAAACTTGGACCCTGTTGCTGATAGTATGTCTAAAGTTTTAAAATTTTATAACATTTCAGTTACTTTTACTTTGAATCAGTTTTTTTCTCTTACATGCTTTACTCAATTCCAGTGATCTCTACTCAAGGAATGATATCCATACTCATTTATTTGTAATGCCATTTTGTGTGCAGTTGTAATCAAGACTCCTAATGATTAAGATTATAAAGACATGGACATGTAACATAAATGGACCATAGAACAGCTGAGCACAAGCCACATTTAGTGATAATACAAGTGTGCAATCAGTTGGTTTCCTAATCCCTACATTTTTTCAAATAATAGCTGTTAAGCTAAACGGATCTAGTCCTAAACGGTTACTCGTAGGGTGAGTCAGTTTTTTTTAAATAAAATAGTAGATTTTAATCTAGAATTCTGGCAGATTCCAAGTATATTTAGTACAGTATTGCATAGTAAACACAGCTATTAACCTGAACAAAGCTTTTAGGTTTGTCTAAATGGTTCATGGCTGTTGTGCTTGATAAGAAATAGCTTATAAACACATTTTGAAATATACTATGGTATATTGGGGACATGCTCTTTAGTAATAAGTTTAGCATGTTCTTAATAGACAAAATTTATATCTAGCTGGAGTACAAAAACTTTGTTAACTAAACAACTTAATTGGATTGACAGAGATTAGTGTTCAACAGATAACCCAATTTAACCCATTTCTTGTTTTGCTGTAGAATTTCAGAGGGAGGGGAAACAATCGTGGCTACAAAAATCAATCTCAGGGCTACAACCAGTGGCAGCAGGGTGTAAGTATGCGTCTCAGTTTTAAATGAAACACAATTTTTGTTTGCATATACCTCATTCTTTCTGTTTATAAGACTCATAAGTAAGCCATAAACTTAAATTTGACATAACATTGTGTTCTCTGCTCTTTTTCAGCAATTCTGGGGTCAGAAGCCATGGAGTCAGCATTACCACCAAGGATATTATTGAATTCCCAAATAAAAATGAACTGATCCATATTTCTTCAAAACCTTCACAAGAAATCGACTGTTTTCTTTAGTAGGCTAACTTTTTAAACATTCCACAAGAGGAAGTGCCTGCAGGTTCCTTTTTTAGAAGCTTTGTGGGTTTGGTTTTTGGTTTTTTTTTCTTTTTGTACATTTTTAATTGCAGTTTTAAAGTGAATCTTAAAAGAACCTCAGCATTGTGCACGATGAGCGAATGTGTCAGTATTTCAGGGTTCTTACATTTTATCTGTAAAATGTGATTTTTTTTTACCACAACAAAAGTAAAATGTTGCTTTGTATCTGGTGTCCTCTGATTAAAGATTTTTTTTCTCCCCCTCCCTCCCCTCAATTTCTAGGAAACAGTCGTGAGTCATCAAAACAGAATATTTAGCAACCAGGCTATTTTGTGCTCCACCCCCCAAAAATACAATGTAAATAACGTTCATTACACTCCATCTTCCACTCCATCCTCTCTACGCAGTTTTTAGGTATGGAAGAGGGAAGAAAAATCAAAACAGTCTTTTGGCAATAAAGAAAGGGATATATTTTTTTTTAATTTGGCAATGGTTTTTGAAGAGGCCAAAACAAACCTTAAAGCTAAATAGTGATGGTGGAGTGCACATCTAACCTGGTTGCATTTGTCTGTAGAGGCTCAACTTGTGAAGGTACACACCATCAACTTTTCCATTGTTCTGCATTTTGATTCTGAAAAAGCTGGCTCTGCCCATTTCTTATTAAACAAACTTGTTGTAAATCCAGTTGTCTAATGGGATCTATATGAAGTTAGCTGTGTGTCTGTAACCCTTTCCCCACAAATACTGTGTATTTAGTGTGCTTGTAGTAGTATACTCCACCATTTTGTAAACAAATGAAATTGTGATTCACCCATTTTATATCTAATTTTTAATCATGTTAGTTTTCAGATGGGTGTGTCTCCTTAGCCTGCTGATTTACTTTAAAGAAAGTGGGTGGAGAAATTAACTTTAGCCGTTTGTTTGCAATAAAATAAAATCATTTTACTCTTACTCTGGGATTCTTACCACATTGGTCTAAAATCCCTTTAATGAAACAGTTAGGTTCAATGTTTAAAGTACTGATTTCTGAGAAGGTTCAAAATGTATGCTCTCCACATCCTATGATACAGGGGAGAGAACCTACGCAAATTGTCATTTTAATAGAGAATATGGAAATTTGCCTGTTTATTATTTTTGCAGTTTGAATTCCTGTGTTGCAAGTTACTACACTAAAGCTGATAATGGCTTTCCTATGTCCACTAATAGTGCTTAAACTCCTAACTTCATTACCAGAATTTTGCAGAACTGTGACTGCAGTTTAATATAGATGAAATTAGTTGCAGAGAGGAATTGTTTTTGGGGGGAGGGGTTTACAAGTGAATAATGCAGAATTGAGTTTAACAGGAGTAAAAGTGGACATTTTTGTGCATTTTATCGTGAATTCCATTAAGTTGGCAGTCATGGTTTGCATGTACTATCTTCAGCATTTCTAGTTCTTGGGAAACATAGATTTTAATAGCTTTCAGCAAAATACTGATGTCCTTGAAAACAAGTAATAGAATTTATTTTGATTGAAAAAATTGTTTCCCAAAATGCACTTGGCCTTAATAAATTTTAGGCACGCTTGAGAATCATTTCTCCCTAATTTATTTGTTGTATTTTGTGCCTTTCCCTTCTATTCCTCTCCCCTTCGTATTTGGGCTAAGAAAGGTTTTGGGATGCTTTGGATGGATTTTTGGGAGCTTAGTGCATGCATTCTGTTCAGAATTAGCATTATTCCTACAATATTTACTAACATGAACAAATTATTCCTAGATTTGTTTTCTAGGAAACTACTCTATGAAGCAATCTGCATTCATTAGGGTACACAATGGGATACCCATAAACATGATACCAATATTGGTTTTCTGTAAAGAAAGCTTTTTTGCAAAGGGATGTGTTTGGCCTTAAAAAAAGTCCCTTTGGGAAAGTAAGAAAACATTTGGGACGTTACTTTAGTTTTTGAAAAGTAAGTTTGGGGGCAGTTATTTTATGAGTGTACATTACATAATTTCACAATTCTCTTGGCTTTGGTTCAAGAAGCAGGTGGCAACATGAACACGTGGATCTTTGCACACATCCACTTTGTGTAGCAGTTGGTCCTTTTTCCAGATCAAGAGATGTATTTAGTTGCTTCCTAATTGGATTATTACAATGCATTCTCTCAGCATGCACTTGAAAAACATTCAAAAACCAGGTAGTCAAGAAAGTAGGAGTGCAGACTTTATGCCACTGTAATTGCTTCCAACAAGTTTCTGAATGCAATGCTGGTTGTCACCTTTAAACCCTACATAGCACAAAGCCAAACAACTGAGGAACTGTCTTACAACTAGTGGTTTCTGCCTGTTCTACCAGATCTGGCAGCATACATATATTCCATGTCTCTTATATGAAATAGTATTTCCTTGTGGGACCTAAAAGGCATTGCTGCCTTTGTTAGAAGTCTTCCTTGTGGAAAAGACTCCTGCTGAATTTTGAATGGCCCCAATTTTCTTGGCTTCCCAGAAGAAGGGAAAAAACTGCTGCTTTCAGGCTTTAGGGCCAAGATGCCAGCAAGTCCCTCTTAGTATTTTGTTGTGTGTGTTAGTTTTGGTGCAGATACATATTTTACCAGTCATTTTTTATACATGTTAACTCTTTCATACTTCGTTAGCTAGTTACTTCAGATAGGCGGCCATATAATTTTTCAAAGTAAGTAACATGTGTTATAGGTCAGCGATCCCCAACCTTTTTGACACCAGGGATCGATTTCATGGAAGATTAATTTTTCCACAATTGAGGCCGGGAAGTCCCTGATTTTAAGTCCCATTCTCAGCCAAAAAGCTTGTTACATGACTTTGGACCAATAACTTGGCTAAACCTGCTTGCAAGGTTTGGGAAAATAATAGACTGGAATGCAAACTGCTGCATAAATCACTTATTATAATTATTTGCCTTTTAATTTGGATTGAGTTTGATTTTCACTGATAATTGTAAGCTGCCTATAGTCATAATGTTTTAAGTTGTTGAGACCATACAACATTAACGAAATAAAATAGGGTTGGCTGGCTGGCTAAATAAATCCAGGAAAACTTTTTTACTGAACCATAATAAGATGGTAGATTTAGAATGGCTGCTAACATTGTAGAAAACAAAATCAGACAAGTTGAACTTCAGACAAACTTCAATTTTTTTTCCAAAGATGAAGCAATGTATTTCAAACAGGATTTTACTATTCAAAAATGAAATATTTTCATCACCAGTTTCTTTACATATTGGGGGACAAGAATTAGATTCTGTGGATGATGGAGGTGAATAGGAAAAAAAACTTACTATATTTCCAATTAACAATTTCTATAGGTGCTAACAGTTTTTCTTTATAGTCTCTACCAAAAATCAGCCGGCACTAAAAGATTTACCAATAAAAGGAAAATATTTGTAGTTCAGGATTGAAAATGAGTATTGGTAGTCCTTGGTATTCTCTGAGCTTCCTTGTTTCATTACCCAAACTACGTGACATCAGTGATGTTACCTAGTTTGGGTAAATTAATGGTCTGCAAGAAAACAAGCTCAGCACCAATGACCTCATTTAAGATTTAGTAAGATTACAGAACTTGGGGTGTGTAAAAACGTTTGTGGTTGCAACTTTATGACTTGGTTAGGCCAAGGCTGTCAAACTTGGTGCGCAGGCCAGATGCATCATGCACTGGTCATGCCCATGCCCAGTTTAGTGAAGGAAAAAGCGATACGTCATGCGATGATGCAAATTTGACACCCCTGACTTAGGCAAAGAAACTCAGCAGCTTCTGCTAGATAATTACTACATAATTTCTCAGTGCACTTGGGAAAAGGTACTGCATTAAAAGCATACATGTATTAATATACAGTGTTCTTTACAAATATTTTGTACACCAATATGCAATTAAATGTACATTTGATTTTTTCTATTAGGTATACATTTTTTCAATTAAAATTAGGGAAAGGATACAATCATTTGCTTTTTTAGTAAACTTCTACAAGATCAGTAGGTCACTATATTCTGCATTTTGGTAAAATGTTTTTTCAGCTATTTGGATCCTTTATAACAATGCCAATTTTTTAAAAAATGATATGTACATAAGCTATGCATGCATACATACACCAGCTTGATGCAAATCTTGCATTTATTATGACTGAAGGAATGACTGGAATAAGGTCATCCAGCTACATCATCTGGTTCTCATTAGTGGAAATGTTTAAAAAAAAACACGATGTGCATTGCTATATATAAATCAAACAATTCTTAGAAACTAAAGGCCTTAGGCACAGATGAAAAATTCTGAAACCAGAAAAAACTGAAATATAGCAATCCAATCTACAGATTACATAGATTATAGAAATCTATGGCTAACATTAGAATCTGGTGAAATATTTTGCATGATAATCAAAAATTCTAGCATTCGAAATGTAGTGTGAGTTCAGGCAAACAGCTATTTGATTTCCTATCAAAATAGGTACTGAGAACAGCAGGAAAGTTGTGTTCAGAGGTGGTAGCTGAGAGAAACTTAAAAAGACTGCTGTACTTTAAGATCAAAGTAACCACGACTATCTAATTTTGGCCAATGGATAAACCTTTCATGTACTGTATTTTTAATTAAACAGAAAAATTGCTGGAATGTGCCACTTTGGAAAAAAGATTTCTGCCATGCTCTCAAAGCAGCATATTTACATACAAATCAGTGATAAAATGAAAATAAAAAACTGAATTTTGTAACACAAGAAACATTTTATCAAATTACAGTAAAGTTCATACTGTACACGTAATCAGTACAAAATATTTTAATGACATTGTCAAAACTAATTACTTTTTTCATGATTTGTTTCTCTCCTTGTGGGATCAAATTCAGTGCCTTCAAACAGTATCTTGTTTTTTATCGCTTCTTGAACCATGCGTTGTTGAAACCTTAGTTTTGCATTGTTGTATCTACAATAGAACCTTTTAAAAATACATAATCACTTGCATTATTATTTATATTTCGTTTGCTTTATTGCAATTAAAAAAACTAAGAAGAAAAGCAGGATCCCTTTTTCAGAAAATATAACTTTAGCTGTTGTCAGACTGACATACACTAAACTTAAAGAACACATGCTACATAAAATTTTTCTCTTATCCTTTATGCAAAAATATTTTGTTATTCATATATATTTGTTTTCTGTCATTCCAAAAATGTCAGATTTCCACCAGTACTTGCCATGGAAGCTATTTCAAATGCCTTCCCCATTACTCCTACAGAAAAAAATCAACAGGCATGCCTACTCTTTTTCATTGCAATAGCCTTTTTTAAAGAATAGCAACTAGTTGGAAATTTTAAAAGCTTCTTGGCTACCTAGTTAAAAAAAATTGTATGGTTGCCAATCAAAAAACAAAACTGCATGGCTCACAATAAACAATTTTGGAATCATAATTTGATGCCAATAATGAAATCAACCAAGTTCTATATGAAAATTATGGAAGAAAATTTGGTCATTGTTGCCAATGAGACTAACTGGGTATAAATTCGGATTGATACATGGAAAGTACAACTCTTCCAGGTAATAAGGAAATCTTCCTAGAAATGTTAATTAGTAAATAAGTACTATGTGCAATTACTAATAAAAGTGTTGAAAAAACGTGATTAGAGCATGATCAATCTTAAAAGAGTAAGCTATCATGTTTGAATCATACCCACCAGCATCCTAATGTCGTCACAAAGAAACCTCCTACTCCCAAGTTATAGGATCGTCTCACTCTGCCTGATGATGAGAAAAGAGCTATCTTACTCATGAGCATGTATAAAAGTTATACAATAAAGCAATAAAGTTATTTCTGAAGTTTAAGGTAACAATAGATCATTGTTGGAATAGTTATTTTAGTTGAATGGGATTTAGTGAAACTGCATTAAACCTGAGATCATCACTGCAGAACAGTTATTTGGAAAGCACAAAGAGCATATTAAATTGATAAAGGAGGAACAGGAGAAATATGCAAATTATTGAAATAAGAATCTCGTTAATGACTGCAACAGACTGGCTGATCACTGAATTATTCTTAGTATTAATTTGATCGCTGAATTATTATTTTACTATTAATTTTAACATTTAGAAGTTTAAAATTTCAAAGCTTAGGGATTGTTGACAATATGTATTTTTTCTAGGAAGGAATGCAGAGTAACAAGCACTACTTTGAAAGATGTGTCAACTCTGTTTATTAAAATGGTGCATAGGTGGCAAATGGTAATCTCTGAGAAATTATGATGAGAAAATGGAAAAATAAAACACACAATCTCATATAATTATATGTTAACAGGTCTTTATTTTTTACTTACTAGTTGCCAAAAAGTGTCCAAGCCCTACACCTAGACCACCCAATATTCCATAAAGAAATGATTGTCGAGCACAAGGAATTTTATGGATTTCCAGCATTTCCTGCAGAAAGGGCTGAAAAGAAATTAAATACATTATCATTAACGATATACTTGGGCATCACCGAATGTAATTTTAAAATTTACAAGAACCATTTCTCTGAATAAAAATTTAAGATCCAATTTCAAAAAAGGCATCAATCTCTATTATAGTTAAGCATAACTCAGAAATTTGATGAAAACAGCTTTTCCACTGACCCACAAAGACAGGAAAAACTGAACAGTAAAGTCTATTGCAACAAATAAAACTCATTCATTGTACAAATAAAACTCATTCATTGTACGTTACTTCTAGTAGATTTTTCAGAGATTAAAAGTTAGTATTCCTTTGATTCTATGATTTACAAGTAGTCTCTGATGGCATTAAGTAGATCGTGAGCTGGATAGCTCTAATATTACTTTCCTGGTGGATAAGTTGCAGAAAGTGATGCTAGGAGATTGGTCATATTAACAGTCATCAATATCAAATTTATATATTTAAGGTATAAATTATTCAAATGAAAATACTTGGAGATTTGAGGTATAGTGTAATAAATTATTGGTAACATCAAATTTGCTAGTACAACTTAAAGCCATCTGAATTATGAATTATTTTCTGAGCAAAAGGTCATGGACTTCACAGTTTTAGGAATGGATCAGTAAGTGCTTCATAACTGAGTTGTATTCTTGTTAAGATTTGGGAAAGAAGATTTAGAACTTATTTCAGTTTTCATAAATTTCCTACCTCAATATGGCCATATGGTCAAACCACAATGCCAACTTTTGGCAATCCTATCATTGATATTCAGTGATAGTTACAGAGAGCCAAACAGTGGGGCCAAGGACTGTATTTTGGAATGCGTGGAATAAATGAAGGAAAATGGACACAAGGGAAGAGTATATGGAAACTGTTAGGAAGATAAAAATTGTATTACACATTGCCACAGAAGAATGCAAAGTTACACTAACAGGAAGCATTAAAAACATTGGTTCAAGGATGAAGAGAGAAGGTGAATGTGCTTATTTCAAGATAATTTTATTATAGGTTGAAAAATGGATGGAGAAAACTTTAAAATGTGCAAATGCTGGCAGAAAAATTAGTAGTAGTATGAAGTCTGTATTAAGGAATAAACATTTATTGATAGAAACAAAAATGGCTGTATATAAGAGAGTGTTTTTCCCCATTTTGTTATATGGAACTGAGAGTTGAATATGTCAGGGAAAGCATAAAAATGAAAGCAGTTAGATAGGGTAGAGTCTATAACATGTATATAACGGGAAGCTGGTCAGAGAAAAAATACAACCAGGGAATAAGGAGAAACTGCTTGGCAGTGAGAATGATTAGTCAATGGAACAGTTGCAAACTGGAGTTGTGAGTGCTTCATTACTGGTGGTTTTCAAGAAAATACTGGACAACCATTTGTCTGGGATGGAATAAGGACTTCTCCCTTGGCTGGGGTGGGGGTTGGGCTAGAATAACTCTAATGTCCCTTTCAGCCCTGTGATTCTTTACTTAAAAACTGTATAGTAAAACAAAAATAGCTATGAATATGAGCTGAATATAAAAGTAAATATGCTGTGGAGGTTTGATTGTACAAAAGAATGAGAATTGAATTACAAATGTATGGTGCATGCACAGGGTTGACAAGAATGGGAAGATGGAGAAAGTCATGGTCCTATGGAATTAATAAGATCTGCAAAAAAAAAAAAAAGGCAAAATGTTTTCAGAACTTTTTCAGGCCACACAGGAAATGGTATATGGAGGTAGAAAAAACAATTATTTGCCAGGATGGAAAATATGGATTTAGTGAATGGTGTTCAGATATCACAATTGTAATCAAGCTTTGGAATTTGCTATTATAAGATATGAAAGCTGACTTCCAGTTTGCCTAGCTTCAAAAACGGTTTGACCAATACACGGAAGTCAGGCAATCAATGGCTATTAGCACATGATGGACACTATACTTGTCTTTGAAAGCTGTCTGCTGGGAAACTAATGGGGTTCCTTTTTGCTGTCAGTTGGCCACTGTGAGACGAGACTACTGGACTAGATTGGCCAAGGATCCAATCCACCTTGGCACTACTTACGTTTTTATAATAAATTAGATGTAACTACATTTTTTTGTATCTCCTGACTTCTTCGCTTGTCATTCCCTTTCTATACTTTGCATAAAATTTCTTACTCTGAACAGAATGTTGTTATAGGTATGCGTATTGTCTTTATTTAGCACTCCTGTATGGATATGCCTGTAATACACTGTCACCATACAAATAGACACATTTACACATTTTAAAATATACATATGCTGTATTAAGGATGATCCTTTCCCAAGAGGGTAAACCTCTGATACCATGTAACAGTCGTTAAGTTAAATTACCAGAATGCTGAGCATATTATATTTTATAAAAACTCCCTTCATAACAATTGTTTGTTCTTTGGAAAAATATCAAGTACATTTGGACATTTTTTTTAACACCAGAACAATAATTGGGATCATATACTACCACCCCCACCCCAATATGTTGTTACTACTACACTTGGTATGTCTGTATCAACAAATACAAATAATAATAGACTTATCGTTCTTTCTTTTTTGCTTTTTCCTACTGGTAGCCAAAACCCCTTTAAAATAACGCAGCAGGGATTGTGGCTGTTATTTTGAAATAGGGTCGCTTGGGTGCAATGGTATTTCCAGAAGTAACTGTCACCATCCCAACGTGGAAGGAAAAAAAAAGGAACTTGGTGTTTTAAGGAGATTATAATTAAATCCAGGTCTCCTACATTTAGCTGTCAAAAGGAGAAGACCAGAGGTCACCGGAACCTTCGTGTATCTCTGGTCGTAGAAAAGAAGATTCGTTTAGCCTGGACTGCTTGAGAAAGTGCTATTCATGGTTGGAAAGGCGGTGCGTTGCGACCAACCGAGCCCTTCGGGGTGGTTTTGAAGCAATTCGGCGAATTCGGCAATTTTCTTTAAAGAAGCTTTCACCTCCATTACCTTCTTAGAAACCTTAGTCTCTTCCTCCGTCGCCATCATCAGACAAGCACCGGTGTTTTTCCCCCCAGTCCAGGCTCAGAACTACGACCAGCGAGTCAGAATACCGCGATAGGCAGAGAGGCCTTATGCTTTAAAAAAAAAAAAAAAGCCGCTCTTCCCGTCCGCCTCCCCCCCCCCCACTCCTAACTCGGCCTCTCCTTTATCTCTATGGTGTTGGGAGATTGAACTGACGCCATTTTAGGTCTAGAGATTGCGAACAGGAATCCTTTGTTCAGTGAGATGGGTCACGGAGCAGCGCGCGCCTCTTCTGCATGCACGCGCACACGCGCGCGCTCTCCTTCCCGCACTTTCCGCGCGACGATGTGTAGCGTTCCAGTCTCTGAGCGCTCAAGGTGGAGCTGGGAGAGGGCGGGAAAAAGGCAAGCTAGGAAATAGGAGACGAGCTTCCCCGCTCGTCTCCCATTTCCTAGCATGCCTTCAGGGCCGGGGGGCGGGGGCGTAGAGTAAATGCACTTGAACTCATTGAGACATACCGTATACTGAAGGTTGTGTTCCCCATTTCCTTCTATGCATTCTCAGAAGGAGTTTCGCAGGTCAGCGCGTGAGTCATTACTTGGCACAGTGTTTATTGTATGTTTTGCTTTCGTTTAATAATCGAGTAAGTTTCAGAGTCAAACATGACTGACCTGTGTTTATTTAGCTACATAATCTCATCGTATTGGTTAAAATATTTTTATATACATCTTTTTAAATTAAAAACACCTAGAAAGCCCCCGTTGTGTATCCTAATAGAATGACTAGAGAAACTATCACCAACATAGGAGTCTCTGGGAATGATAGACTTTCTGGCTTGAAAATTGGAGCTGTAGTGCAGGGTTATCTAGAGAGTATCGGTTTAGCTAGATTAGACTATCAGACTAGGTCACTAGGATAAGCCATATTCATAATTCTATAACTGCTTCACAGTTTGGCCTACCTCAAAGGATAGTTGTGAAGACAAAATGGAGGAATACCCCAGTATGGCACTTTAAAATCCTTAAAGTCATGCTGCCTGGTTCTATTACAATATTTTTTATAAAAGTTATGTGGAGATATTTGAAATACTTTGCGAACCCTTTCAAAATTTCTCTTGCCAAACATTCGATGCTTTTCTATATCCAGTTTCCAGTTATCAGTAAGTATATTACATTTTAGATATCCGTAGTAAGACCATTTTCATGGTGACTTGCAAAAATGTCAAAAAATAATAAGTAAATTTGTATGTTCAAGGCACTGCGAGTAACTTGAGAGAAGGTACAGGAGAGAAAGTGTCTTACATGGGTAATCCTTGACTTTCGACTGTTTGTTCAGTGACCATTCGAAGCTACAACACTGCTGAAAAGGATTTATGGTCATTGCAGTATCCTTGTGATCACGTGATCAAAAATTGGTTCTTGGCAGCCTACCTGCACTTCCATGTGCAGGGTCACTCCAACACTCCCCACCTGCTTATCTCTCCCCCACCTTTACCTCCATCTTTGCCCTTTGGCTGCCCTGCATCCTACCGTGCAGGGTGGCAAGCAGGCTCTGGGGAAACTGCAGTTGCCCCAGTCCAGGCCCAGCCACAAATACTCTAACTGTTCCACACTTTGAGACCCCTGCCACCCCGTACTTCACTGCCCCACTTCATATTTGCCATTCTGCTGATGGGGTATGCCTGGCCTCGATGCCAGGCAGGGCTGGACTGGGTTTTGGCTGTCAAAAAAGGCCTAAATCCGTTCCTGAGTGGCAGCACACCAAAATCTTGGTAAGGTCCAAGGTATGAAGAATTAAAATATGTATACTATATTAAACATAAAACATAAGCCACAGATCCCCTGAAAACATGTTCTTTAGAGGCAGTGCAAGCCCATCCAGAGATGACCCTGGTTCTGATAGACAAACACAATGAACCTACAGCAAATACATCTTGCTTGGGTTCAACTTCTGTCTGCCTTCAACCTCCAAACACCAGGATAAGATGCTAAAAGCTGCATCAGAAAGTGATGTGATATTGGATATAATTAATTAAAATATGTATGATAAAATGTTATAGGAAGATATCTTAATAATAACATTTTATACATAACTTGTACACATTTACAGAAAATTAATGAAAACAGCTGCCTGATTAGAATTTCTGACATTTGTAGAAAGGATGTGTATAATTCATTATAAGCTATAGGCCCACCTGCCATCTGGTGGTTATATATAACATTGCCTTTGCTTTTAAGTAAGTTTGCTTGTTTATGTTATCAAGATTAAAGTATTATATGCTCTTTTAATGCTTAAAAATACATAGATTTTCTTTGTATGGATAGAATGGGGAAGGTGAAAGAGTAGACAAAGCAAGTTCATATTATTTGAAAAGCAAATTAAGGAAAATTTAACTCACTGTAATCTCACCCATCGCTTAGTTATAGTCAGTACTAGTTATATTTTAAATTAATGTACAGATAATCATTTGCAGAATAAAGTGCCCATATGTTGTGGTTAGCAGGCAGCAGGTGCAGATGGCTGAGGAGAGCAAGGACTCTGATGAAGCGCCAGGACCATCAGGGAGTGGACTGCTGCC
>AZIM01000889.1:766994-781928 GCA_000516915.1 Ophiophagus hannah
TCCAGGGCAGGCTTCTTCAGGAGGGGCCTATTTAAAATGACAGGAATGGAGCCTATTTAAGGATGAGGTGCGGTAGCCTTAGTAGTCAGCAGCTGCAGAACAATGGGAAGCAATAGTAATTAGACTTATATACCGCTTCATAGTGCTTTACACCACTCTATGCGGTTTACAGAGTCAACATATTGCCCCAACAATCTGGGTCCTCATTTTACCAGCCTCGGATGGAAGGCTGAGTCAACCTTGAACTGGTCACAAATGCCTGGCAATGGGCAGAGTTAGTCTGCAATACTGAAGTCTAACCACTGTGCCACCATGGCTCTTTTTTTCTCTCTCTTACATGGAAAGATAAGTCCACCTGAGCATGGTGGGGCATGGAATTAGCCCAAGCCTCCCAGACATGGTGGGGTGGGGAAAAGGCCCAGATCTCTTGGCTATGGTGGGAAACCTGGGTTCTCTCCCTGCCCCACCATGCTCAGGAGGCCCAAGTCTTCTGGCATTTCACTTAACATATCCAAATGGGAGCTAGATTGTGATAAATTTAAATTTAAAAACTGATGTACTGCCAATCTCTTCCTACGCACACAAAAAGTTCCATTTTAATCATTCCTTCTAGTAAAAAAAATATAAGGCTAAAGATAGGTACATACCTCTACCATATATCTCAATTCCTGAGTGAAATACTCCAATTCCAAGGGAGGAAGTGTATTCATTCATCCAGTACTAGAAAAGAACATGGGAAATGTAGCTAAATGTAAATTTACATACCACATGCCAAGGCTATCTCTGAGGGGGGAAGACCATTTTAATTAATTTTTCCTGAAATGTTCAAAACATTGTTGAGCATTAAGACAGTCATAGATAGAGCACAGTCATAGATAGAGCACTAGGTGCTAGGAAGCTTAATAATCCAATTCTTATTTATTTGCTATATCAAAGAACAATCAGACAACTAAATCCAAGCAACTTTTCTCACCCATTAAAAAATACCTTTTACAGCTACAGAAAACAACAGCTTTTACTGGATAAAAAAGACGGAAACTGATTTTGAATGTGGATCTGAAAGTGGATTTAAAAATACTGACTACAAAAGTAATATGGAAAAAGATGCCATATTGTAAATACAGATGAAACTTGTGAATGAAGGCAAATGAAACTGGCTATAGTCTTAATAATGAAAGGTGAGATACAAATAATAAATAAGAAGAATGACTTGGATAGCTTATCTTGGATGTACAAAATATACATGTTAAATTAGTGAAGGAGTTTCTGAAAGGAGACAGAGAAAATTATAAATCAACTTGAAAGAATATAAAGTGGATTTTTTTTGATCAAGATTAAAGTATATATGTTGTTTGTTGTGGTAGCTCTTAAGAGACATAATTCAAATAATCAAATCCCAAAATCAGAATTATATTTCCCTTAGTTTGTTGCAAAGTCCAAATGTTAACTTCATTAACAACTCATTGCTGTCACTTATAATACAAGATTTTTTTTCATTCCATACCTCACCCCATTTTCTATAAATTCATTTTTAAATCTTTTGCTCTCCTTATCAATCAGCACAGATCCAATAAAATAAAAATTAACAAAAATATTTAATAACATATATAGCCCCTTTTTCCATTAGCCTACACTTCCTTCATCCCTCACATTCCTGTATTACAAAAAAATTAAAAACTATTAAAAAATAGCAAAGTAATCACCCGTTATTTAGATGTCAAAAACTAATCTATTACCTCATTAGATATTTTCAAAAGAAATACTATCTAAATAACCATCACTATCACAAAAAATAAGTCATTATTTAACCATATTGAGATATACATTTTTCCTTTTTCTTCCCAACCATCCTTAAGTCCTATGCTTAGGCTTGGAGCACCTAAAACATTGTACTTTTTCCTGTTTAGGCAACTAGGTCACATAATAATAGAGATATGACGAAGTACATTCATACAACTAGATTTTGGGATATCCAGTAAGAATAACTGGCAATAGGTTCTAGGCATTATTGATGACAAAAATGCGTAATGGCCACTCAGAAATCTATTAAAAATGTAAAATCTATCTGATCTGAAAATCAGGTGTAACAGAAGGTCTAAGATTAAGTGCATTATAAAAGAAATATGAAATGAACGTGAAAACTTATCGATTATTTCTAACTTTGACTACAAAACCAATCTTGTCCAAAAAAAGTATATTCCAACAGTTGTTACAAAGTGGTTATTCCAACAATGTTAACAAAATGAAAACAAATGTATATATAGGTAGCTCTTGGTTTACGACAGCAATCGAGACCAGAATGTCCTTCGCTCAGCAACGCAGTCATAACACGCTAGATCACATGATTGCAACCCTTAGCAATGGCAATTCCAGCAGTCCCAGTTTTCATTGTTAAGAGAATCCCCATGGGTTGTTAATAAGCAAAACCATCATATTGTCGCCATTTGTGAACATCTGCTGGTTTCCCCATTGGCTTTGCTTGACTGAGAGGACACTGCATCAGCTGGAATTCTGAGGACTGGTTGTAAATCCATCTTGTTAAGCACTATTGAACATTTACTGAGCCAATGATATAAATCAAGGGCTCGCTGTATTTCATTACAATGACCTATCTCTGGAAATTTCTCAAGTTTTCAGCAAAGAGCATCCTCCAGAGCTCATTTGGTTCCAAACGTTTATTCCAAACTTTCCAAAAACTTTAGAAAAGTTTAAATTTAGTTTTCTTGAATATCTTTTATTTCTTCAAAGCAAACTGGAAATACTTGTTACATCTATATGTCTTGCTGTTTTGGTTTGTTCTGGTGCCCTGTTTTTCTTTGCCCAGTTTGTGTCTCCACAGAATGCACAGGGAAGCTCTCCTTTTGTGTTAGCAGCTCTCAGCAAGGAAGGTGATGAGCTGTTCGATTACGGCTGCAAATGAAGATGAGAAGTCAGGGGAACTAAATTCATTTGTCAAAAACTGGAGAAAAGCAAAGACTATGTTGCCCTTCCTCATGTTACTAATTCATGGTGATTAAAATCACAACCGGCTGCTGAGGGTGCAATCCAATGGCTTTTCCAAAGGAAACAGATCTCCCTTCTGAATTCTCAGGTGGAATATTATTGGCACAAATCAGAATGCAGCTGCATAAGCATTATTACAACTCACATTTTGACTTTGCAATGAAGGTAAGAAGCCTTAGGCGTATTTAAGACTAGCAGAGAGACTATAAAATTAGATATCTGCTGTTCAATGTTTTGCAGGTTTTAGACATGGACATGTTTAAACAAGCTGTTTGCAATGTCAACACAAAGTAACAACATAAAATACATTCTAGTAATTTTATCATATCTCTTATAAATCCATAGAACACACTCAGAACGTTCAATTATTGTTCAAAGGTTTGAAGAGTGACATTAGCAAGAACATCTTATTTTATGAAATTAAAGATAGGCAAGGCATATAGATCCAGGCATGCTGTTTTTGTTGGTGTTGCATTTCCCCACTTCACCCCCAAAACACTTTCTAGCTTGGTATTCATAAATCCCATCTTATTCCCAGAATTATTGCAGTCAACATCTTGTCAATATAGCTGCTGAAATCTTAACATCAACATTTAACAGAGAAATGGGGTAATAACTTGGACACTAGGTGAGATCCTTATCAGCCCTCAAAATTCTATTGATAAAAATCTTTATAATAGGAAGCTGGCAGATCTTTACTATCATAAAATATTTGAAATAACTTCAGAAGTATAAGAGCTACTTTCTTGTTCAATTTTTTATACCTCTCATCCAGATTTCTTTTTATCAACAGCGTCATATAAATGCTGAAATGTTGAGCATATAGCCAGCTCTTCTGGCTCTATATCTAAAACTTCTGAAAGAAGTTATATCTGAATAAATATCTATCTGACTAGCTATAAGGACATGTATAGAATATATAGTTTTATAGAATTCAAAACGATGAAAATTAGTCTCATTATAGCTGGTATAATATGTCCCTGAAAAATCCCTTACTAAACTCTTACTTACCTTGTGTTTCAAATGAGAAACTAACATTCCCCAGGTTTCCCTCCTCATTCCAATATGTTCATTTCGTTTGTTTTAAACCATATTCTGTATCCAAGTCATATAATTCAACTTTTCTGTTTTGTGATTCAATACATTTTTGATCCAGAAGCATAGTTGCTTTAAAGGTATCTCAAACTATCCCCATATTATTTGAACTGCAATTGATTTGAATAGGTATAGATATATAGATATATTTTATTGTTCCATAAACTGCAATTCTTCCAACAAAGAATTCACAGAATCATAGGGCTGGAAGGGACATTGGAGGCCTTCTAGTCCAAGCCCCTGCCCAAGACAGGGGTTGTTTATATCATACCAGAAAAATGGTTGCCCAATCTTTTCTTGAAAACCTCCAAGATAGAGCACCTCAACTCCAGGAGGCAAGCTGTTTCACTGATTAATCGTTCTCACTGTCAGAAAATTCCTCCTTATTTTAAGGCTGACTCTCCCTTTGATGAGTTTCACCCATTGGTTTTTGTCCTGTCTTCAGGTGCTATGGTGACTAGCTCTTTGCTCTCTTTGATTGATGGTCTCTTTCCTATGAGAGCGCTTCTAGTATTGGAAGATTACTATCATGTCTCCCCTGAGCCTTTTCTTCATTAAGCTAAACACACCTAGTTGTCTTAGCCATTCATTGTGTGATTTAACTTGTATACCCCTTATCATCTCTGCTGCTCTTCTGGGCTGCTCTGCCCCAGAATCTTTTCTGTATCGTGGTGACCAGAACTGGATACAGTGTTCCAGTGTTGTCTTACTCGTGCAGTATAAAATATTACTTTCAGCTTTGGAAGCCATATTCCATACTGCCACATAGCCTGAGAAAGTGGGAGGGGGGTGATTTCAATTCAGTAGCTCTAAGTAGACAAAATAAAATTCTTTTGGGCCATGTGATGATGGCCAAGGGGGGATGGATTTGTAGTTTGGGAAATTGTGGGAAGCCCAAAAACTTTTAGATTCGAGATTTGACAGATGTGCCAGGTGATATTCTAATAAAGGTACTTTTGAGATATGTTTGTCTGGGAGTTACTGATTGGAATGGAGGTTTGCTGGAACGCTGATATCCCGAATCTCTAATGAACTTCAGCACCCCAAAAGGGGGCTGTCAGGGGTGCTGAGCCCCAGCACTGATTCCAAAGATGGAGCAGTGTGAAGACTCAGTGAAGAGGGAAGAAGATACAGAAGGGGCTGTGGGGCTGGACACCAGAAGATTAATTGAAGCCTCCAGCCCCCCTTCAGAAGAGGTGATGCAGGCATTAGAGGCTGCACAGGAGAGGCGGAGGTTAGGAGCCCAGCCCACAGAGACAGACTCATGGAGAAGCTGCCAGACAGAGCTGAATCCAGGGGTGAGTCCGGAGGAGATGCTGCCTGAATGCCTCTCTTTCTCCAGCTCTCTGAGGACAGCCCGAGAGGCAGGATGGAGATGTGGGGGGACGTTGGGATCAGACACCTCCCAAGACTGCAACCTGTGGCCTCCATCCCGAAGCCAGTCATTGGTAGGAATCTCAGAACAACTCCAACAACTTAAGGTGGAAAGTTATGTCTCATAGCCATGGCAGGCTCAAGTTTCAAGGGAGAGACGGCAGATGCAGCCGACACTGGGTACATTACAAACCCCAAGCCCCCCCCTCCACAACCAGAAAGGAGATTACCCCCTACAGAGAGTATTCCTCCAGGGTGGGGATTTTATCCTGGTCAAGGGTCGGTCCAATGCCAGTGGATGCCAGCCCCCATTGCACCACCTGGTTCAGGAACACCCTGGCCCCAAAGAGAATCAGCAATCCCTTCTCAGCAAAGGGATCTGCGCAGGCAGCAGACAGCAGCCACCCCCCTCTTCCCATCATGGGGAAGAATGCAACTAAAGACCTCTTCACAGCAGGTGTGAAACCAGCCACCCCTCAGAGCAAACCTACAGAGGCCCTTCTTCCAGACCGCCCCATCACAGCTGGCCCTCAGAGTACCCCTGCAAGGTTCCTACATTCCTCGTCAGGTTCCATTCATTCCAGATCAACCCGCAGTTGCTATGGCAATCCCACCTACCTCTCAGACCAGACCAAATGGCTTTTAAAGCAACATTTGATGGACGACATGAACATTTTGCTTATTTCCTCACTCGGATCTGGTCCCACATAGATCAGTTTGGAGTCAAATATGCAACAGATCGCGACCTGGTCACTGCAATCACAGATGGGATGAATGAGGGGGTGACTCAATTGCACTATGAACAAGCCCCAGAACTACAGGATGTCAATGCTTTCATTGAACTCCTTAGGTTTAGGTTCAAGAATCCTGATAGAGTTGGAGAAAATGAGGACAAATTACTGGAAATGAAACAAGGCAAGCGACCCTTACAAGACTTTGTATGGGACTTTAGAAGGGTCATAAGCCACATCATGGACTGGCCTGACAGAATACTGTTGCACTATTTCAAGAATGCTATTGACCCAGAAGTTAAAAAGGCCTGTAACATTAGAGGAATACCATAGACTCTGCAGGATTGGTATGCAATGTCCCTCAGGCTAGACAGGGAAATCAACCCACAAAAAAACCCCCTTCCTGAAGGCCCTCCTAAGAGAGCTGTGGCCAGAGAGCCTCTGACCAGACTTGCTGTAGCTGCTCCTACCCGACCCACAAAAATGATAAAGTGCTATCGTTGTAGCCAGGATGGCCATAGAGCAGCCAACTGTCTGGCTCCTGCACCTGTTCCACAAGCTCTATAATAGCCACCAGGGGTCTAAGAAATCCACGGAAGCCTCCAGACATTAGCCGGTTTGCTAGACACACTGTAGAAGGTCCCCTCCACACAGAAGGCAGCAATGAACTTCTGGCCTGAGAAATTCTCCCCAGAGAAGCCAATGAAGAAGACGACCCTATGGTGAGTGCTGCCATCCCCCCTTTTACAGTCAACGTGAAATTGGTGGTGCCTGACACAGGGGAGGCAGGAGACATAGAAGCCGTAATAGATACTGGGTGTTCCAGATGCCTTAGTGGCCTCCCCATCATTGAACAATTACGAATAAAAACTAAAAACCTGAAACGCCCAATCAGTTTTGAACAAGTAGATGGCACTTTAATTGGGGGAGTTCTGGCCACCCAAATGACAGAGTTAATCAAACTAGAGATGGGCAGACACCATGAACTCATATGTTTTGTAGTGGCTCCAAAAATGTCAGAATCTGTCATATTGNGGCAGACACCATGAACTCATATGTTTTGTAGTGGCTCCAAAAATGTCAGAATCTGTCATATTGGGACTTGCTTGGCTGGATAAATGGGCCCCTACCATCAAGTGGGAGGATGGATACTGAAAAATCATAATTGGGGTTGGCCTACTGCCCCCCCTTCCTCCTACATAGAAACTGCCACCCAAGAGAGATCCCCAACCTGAAGCAGCAGCCACTGCTTCAGACTCTCCTCCAGGTGTGCCCCAAGTCACCAAACAATATAGGGACTTGGCTGGTGGTTCAGTGAAGAGGAATGCAATGTTTTACACTGCCCCATCAAGCCACTGATTGTGCCATAGAATTAGAACCCGGGGCAAAACTGCCAAAACCAAAGATGTATTCCATGATACCAGCTGAAATGACTGAGTTAAGCAAATACATTGATAGCAATCTGGACAGAGGTTTCATTGAACCTGCCAAATCTAGGTTGGCCGCCCCAGTGCTGTTCAAAGAAAAAAAGATGGTGGCTTAAGATTATGCATCGATTTTAGGGGCGTGAATGGGGTATGCATAAAAAACGTACCCCCTCCCCCTCATGAAGGACTTATTAAATCACCTTTATGTAAAAAGGTCTTCACCAAACCAGATCTGAGAGAAGCTTACTACTGAGTCTGCATAAAGGAGGGAGACGAATGGAAAACTGCCTTCAACTGCAATCTGGGTAGTTTCCAATTCTGAGTCATGCCTTTCGGACTCCAGGGCCCCCCCGCAGTATTTATGCAACTCATCAATGAAGTGTTACATCCACACCTATACAAAGGGGTCCTTGACTACCTAGATGACATTCTTATATTCAGCGAAACCATCGAAGAACATGTCAAATTGGTCAGACAAGTGCTGAAAAAACTTAACTGCCAAGTTATATGTAAAGCTGTCAAAATGCGAATTCCCCAAAGAGTCACTGGATTACTAGGCTACCGAGTGTCTAACCAAGGAACTGAGATGGACCTTGAAAAGTGAGAGTGGTGCTAGACTGGCAACCTCCCCAAAACATGTAAACAACTTCAAAGCTTTTGGGGTTTTTCAAATTTCTATAGACAATTTATTCCTTCATTTGCCGAGGTCACCCTCCCTTTAACAGAGTTACTGAAAACTGGGCCTTCCCCGACCAAACCAAAACCCAATCAACCCCTTGCTTCGACAATGGACTGTCAGAAATGTTTTGAAATTTTAAAACGCCTATTTACAGCACCCAGACCCGACCCAACCTTTTATAGTCCAAACTGATGCTAGTGATGTGACTGTCACGGCGATTCTTCTCCAGAAGAACTCTCAAAAACCAGCTAATGCCTTGTGCTTATGTGTCCAAAAAGTTGACAGACACAGAGCATAGGTGGGCAGTTTGGGAAAAAGAAGTGTTTGCAGTGCGATGGGCTTTACTATCTTGGAGGCATTTCCTGGAAGGAGTGAAGGAGCCTTTTGAGATGTGGACTGATCATAAGAACCTCGAGGCTCTAAAGACACCTTGAAAGCTATCACCTAAACAAGTCCGCTGGGCTCAATACTTCAAGAGATTCAACTTTAACATGAAATATATCCCGGGGGGGAAACATACTGGTGGACGCCCTGTTGAGAAAACCCCAATTTGACAGTCGCCAAGATGAGGTAGTGCAAACTATGATAGCAGAAGCCCAACCTGCAGGCCAAGTAATCACCTGAGGCCAAGCCAACCGCAGTCCCAGATGCCTAGAAGACAAACTGACAACTGAGTTGAAAGCAGCCCTTTTGACCGATCCCTGATTGTTGAACATCAAACCGATCTGACAATGAACGAAGGATTGGCTTGGAAAGGGACAAAAATTTATGTACCCAATACTCTTTAAGACTAATGGTACTGAAACGTAGCCATGACTCATGGTTGGGGGGGATACTTTGGGTTCTTAAAAACCCTGCATTTAGTCAGGAGACAGTTCTGGTGGCCAAAAATGAAACCTGATGTCAAGGACTACGTAAAAGCTGCTGAATTTGTGCCACGATGAAATACAAACTGGAAAACCCCCTGGCCTCCTTCAACAAGTAGCTGAACCAATGAAGTCATGGGAAGAAATCATGATGGACTTTATCGTAGAGTTACCTGAGAGTGGAGGAAATACCGTGATTTGGACTGTTATCGACTTATTCTCTAAGCAAGCCCACTTTATAGCCTGTAACTACTTTCAGCTAAGAAACTTGCAAAACTGTTCGTGAATCATATCTATAGGCTCCACGGAGTACCTCATAGATTAATCTCAGACCGAGGTGTACAGTTTACTGCTAAGTTCTGGAGGGAGTTTTTGAAGTCCATTGGGTCATCCCAAGGGTTTTTCTCAGCGTTCCATCCTGCGTGCAATGGGGCAGCGGAGAGGCCAAATGCCATGGTGGAACAATACATTATATGTTATGTAAATTATCAACAGGAGAACTGGGTGGAGCTGTTGCCATTTGCAGAAGTTGCTTACAATAATGCAGTACACAGCAGCACAGGCTTGACTCCGTTCCAAGTCAACACTGGCATGGAATTTGTCCCTATCCCAGAATTACCTAGGGAACCCCCAACATCCATGTCTTTAACAGAGTGGATGGACTCATTAAAGAAAGGTTGGGAGGATGCAAAAAAAGCTTTGACTGAAGCTGCTGAGGAATATAACTAAATATCTCAAATTGAAACTTCCCAGTAGGAAGCTGGACCCTAAATTCTTAGGTCCATTCCCTATATCAAAAATAATCAATCCAGTGACAGTCCAATTAAGTCTCCCTCAGCTATTCGGGAAAATACACCCAGTGTTCCATAGTAGTTTACTGAAACCTGCTGTAGGGTCGAATCTAAGGCCTATATCAGCAGCTCCCCCCAAACCTTTAATCGTACAGGATGAGACACATTATGAAATAAAGAAAATCCTCGATTCTAGATTATACCGAGGGAGGTTACAATATTTGGTATTATGGAAAGGTTACCCTTTGTCAGATGCTACTTGGGTAAAAAGTTGGGATGTACATGCAGATAGATTGGTTAACCAATTCCATGAAGAATTCCCTGACAAACCAAAGGGTCCCCTTGGAGGGGGGAGAGGGGGTTAAGGGCATTGCATGAACCCTTGGTTGTGTTTTGTTTATTATCTTTTAGGAGGTGAATTTCTCAAGGGGACCAAAGGGGGGCTGTCAGCTTTGAAAGCCAAATTCCACGCTGCCACATAGCCTGAGAAAGTGGGAGCGGGTGATTTCAACTGAGTAACTCTAAGTAGACAAAATAAAATTCTTTTGTTGGTTCAAGGTCATTAAGTATGGCGCAGGATGAAATAAGGATCTTACTTTTGGACAGATCATGATTGGGCCATGTGATGTGATGACAGCCAAGGGGGGATGGATTTGTAGTTTGGGAAATTGTGGGAAGCCCAAAAACTTTTAGATTCGGGATTCCACAAATGTGCCAGGTGCTATTCTAATAAAGGTACTTTTGAGATATGTTTGTCTTGGAGTTACTGATTGGAATGGAGGTTTGCTGGAACGCTGACAATTATTTCCCATGATCTTGATGTATTAGTATTAAAATGCAGGTAGTCCTCATTTACCAACCACAACTGGCAGTGGTAACTCTATCCCAAAGCAATGTGGTCATAAAGTGAAATATGTGACCATGCCCAACTTACAACATCAGTTCTGGTTGCCGTCGTGAAGCAAATCATTCAAGCAAATCACCCATTATGTCATATGACTGACACTTGCAACTTCAGCAAGTTTCCCCATTGGTTTGCTTGTCATAGGCCAGCTGTAAAGATTACAAATGGCAATCACGTGATTGTGGGATGCAGGGACCATTGTAAATGCATGCTGGTTACCAAATACTTGAATTCTGATCATGTGATTGCAAGGACACTGCAAATGACTGGTTAGTAAGCAAGAACTACCAGTACTATATGCCACTAATTAGGATAAGTTTATCAAAAGTCCATAACATTACTGTGGATGTGTGATTAGAAATTCAAACTGAATCAACATTGCATATTTCAACTATATTAACCATCAAAAATATTAAAAAATATTTACTCTTTAACATATCCAGGAGGTGTGATTAAAAAACAGGTAAGTGTAGCCTGTTGGAATTAAACTTTCATATCTCCATTAAATTAAATTTCTGGATGGATGTACAGAGAACATCATGATTTGGGGGACTTCTTTTCTTTTTTCAAATTTTATTCTGGTGCAAAACTAATTTAAAAATCTATGTGGCAACTATCATATGCTTTACCTGTAGTGTAAAGAGATTAGCAAAACAACTGTATAATACTGTACATCAGATTTTTTTTTGTCTGAACCGATTAACCACTAATATTTATCCATACGATCTGAAAATTTCCACATTTGGCTACTAAAATTATATAATGATCTCTAAAACCTTTTGTTCAATAATAAAACTAGAAAGTGTTTATAATATAATTTCCATTTCAATCTATAAAACATCTGCCTTTCTTCAGGTGCTTGTAGTTCTCAAGTTAGGACAGTAATAGAGACTGCCCATCATGGGTGTAACGTGTGACAGTCGTACGTAAGTCAGTCACATGACCAACACAATATTATAATCTGTTTTGTGGCAGTCATAAAGTGACTACTTTAGTCATAAAGCAAAACTATGGTTTGGTATAGGTCAGTTTTGCCAAAACCCAGAAGTAAATGCTGGGTGTTGGCAAAATTGTTACAAAATGCAGTCAAGGGACCACAGGAAGCTATAAATGTGGCCTGGCTGCCAAGCACTTAAGGTGTGATCATATGACTTCAGTCTCTCCAAATGCTGGAACTTCGAACAGTCACTAAGCAACCAGCCATAAGTTGAGGACTACCCTTTCAGTCCTTTAATGTTCCATGACACAAATTTTATCTATTTGTAATTTCAATTTCTAAGGCCAACTCCCTTGCCAATGACTCTAGATGGCTTATGAGAGATTAAACAATAGTTACTGTAATAACAATAAACATTATAAAAGAATGAGTGTGAAGAGAAAACAAATTCAATTACCTCTCAATTAGCAGATTCATCTACCATCCCAGTCTATGCAAAGAGTCAGACCTTTTTTAAGGAAAAGCATGGTCAAAACCATGTGATTTTTAAAAAAATCCCTACCTGTATTATTTATTAGACATAATCAAAAATTCAAATAATTGAGTCTTCTTAGGACATCCGTTTATATAATTAATTCAATATAATTAAGTTCATTGTTTCAAAAATACACTTATCAAAAACTAGCTTAGAAAAATGTAATACAAATAAAAAAAATTAAATTAAATACATTAAATGTATTAAAAATAAAAAAGAATAAAAAATATGTAACAAAACTATCATATTCAAGACTGTTAACAAAACTACTCATCAAAAACCCTAAATAAAAATTTAAAAGGCATGACACTGTGACCAAGGAATGTCTTCTCTGTCATGATGTCTGGCTTATAAAATAATCTTCCCCCTGAGATCCAGAGGTCTCTGCCCCCTTGGCTTTTCAGAAAGTCGTGAAGATCTACCTTTTCCTCTATTTGCTGGACATGGATGTTAGATGAACCAGAGATATTTGAGGTTTATGCCGAGTGTCTGTTATATAATGTCTTAGCTATTGTATTATTATTTTAATTCTGCCTGGTTTATACGACTTTTTATTTTTATGTTTATTTTGAATTGTTTTTAGCTACCCAGACTTTATACATAAGATGGGCAGCCATATATAGTTTCCAAATACCAATAAAAATAAAATAAAATATCAGAAGGTTTTGAAGCCCGTATCTTGAATCAGCACAAAGCTGTTTGAATAGATTTTGCCTAGGGTATCTGAAATATGACACTTAGTTTGTTGTTATATCTTAAGCAGTTAAAGCTGCGGTTTCCTGTCTGCTTCAAACTTGTTTTTTGTTCTTTTAACTGCTACTTGATCTTGCTCTATTTTCTTTTGATTTTATCAAACTTATGAGCAGATTTTGAGAAAAATACTTTAATGTGATAATCCTAAAATTAGTTACTTTCTAAGGAATAATATCAGATGAAATTTCAAAGCTACCTGTGAATTTCCCAACTGAATTGGGTATCGGCAAGAGTTGCCACAAAGTGGGAGAGAATAAATAGTTTCTGGCTTGAAGCCTTACTCCATAACGTAGTGCAATTACAGCCTCCCCGGAAACCAAAGTTGAGATGGTGGCTGTGTTGTAGTAGAAGGGAGAGCCTCTTCTTAAACTGGAAGGAGAGTAGAAGGGAGAGCAGCTTCTTAAACTGGAGGCATTCTATCTTCCTAAATATAAAAGAAATTGCCAAAGCAATTTAATTAAATGTTCAGCTTACCATCTCTCTTCAAGCACAGTCTACAAACTTTAATTCTACACCTGTCAAGGAAAGAGAAATAAACTGCATCTTAACACATTGCCATTTTAATGCTCAGGAACCATTTTAAAAAGAGAAGGGAACATTAAAGATATAATATGGAGAGTATATTCAACTAATAAATGGAAACAGTTTGTCACATATGTTTAAATTTAATTAACTAATGCAAGGTATGATAGAAAACTGTACCTTTTTTATTCCTATAAGTTTTGAATTGGGGAATAAATATAGAATAGGGATTGTATCGTTGGAAACATTTATATGACCTTTCTTTTAGTGTATAGTTCAAAATTATGACAGTGCTGAATGAAGGCACATGACAGCTGGTTGAAGCTCATTCGTTGCAGTGCCCCTGTAGTCATACAATCAAAATTTGGGCGCTTTGCATGTGCCCGCCCCTATCACTGTGAGATGGCTGCAACTCACCACAACTGTGAGCCAGAAGGCCTTGACTGGGTAGACCCACTGACACTCAGAAATTTATTACATGCCAGAAGGCCTCAGCCAGTTAGGTCTAGTGGCATGCACACCTTCTCCCTCTCCATCTACCACTTTGCTGGCTGACTTCATGTTCCTGGCCAGCTTTGAAAAAGATTGCCTCTGTGGGTTTGAGGAAAATTGTCTTCACTCACTTTCTAGCTGAGCCTTACATTGGCTAGGTGTGCCTTTCGGCAGCTGCAGAGAAAGGGAAAGCAAAGTAGACTCAGGCATGGCCAGTGGTGGTGTAGGTCAAGTTCTTGGAATGGTGGGAGGGGGAGAAGGCCAGGCTTCTTGGGATGGGGGGGAAGAAGGAGACCTGTGTGCTGCTGGGCTTAGCCAGTTAGAGGCCATCTGGCCCATAGCTGTTTTTCACATGCCAGTGGGTGCTGGGCCTTCCAAGGCATTCTCCATCCTGAGGTATCTCTGCACAGTCACTTAATGACCTGTGAGGTAGCGTTAACAACTGCAATGGGGAGAGTTGGGATTGTGGTCATTGAGCAAGGCAATCAGTTACTATAACAACTTACAACCAAAATTCTGGGCTCAATTGTGATTGTAAGTCGAGGACTACTTGTGGTTTTTCTTTCTGGGAGGTGTGGGGGAAGATTGCAATAATTATCATGTTGTAAAAATGACAAGGATCACAGTAACTAAAGCACGCAAGCATAGTACTATTATATGCTCCCCCCCTCCGGCCCCATTTTGGGATTCCCTTTTATCTTTTTTGCTCCTGACTTTTCAGGAAGTAGAATACCTGGGAATTTTAGCCGAAGTTTCTTCAGGATCTCTGCAGCATGGCTGGAATGATAGGCAGGGAATACCAATAACAATAGCACTTAGACTTAT
>AZIM01000889.1:796359-808923 GCA_000516915.1 Ophiophagus hannah
AGTTTTTATGTTTATGTTTTTTTATGTTTGTCNTGTTTTATGTTATGTTTGTGTTTGTTTAAAAATAATAAAACTGGTTTAAAAAAATAATAATAATGAATTTTTTTCAACAAGCTGTGTTCAAATCTTAGCAACTTGTTTTAGTAAGGATGTAGGCAGAGCAAAGCAAGCAAGATGGTGAAGGTCCAGGAAGGAATCACACACAAGAAAAAAATGGAGACGTTGGAGAAAACAAGACAACAAAGAGACATTACAGCTTTCTCCAAATATCCAAACAGCTGTTATGTAGAATGGAGTTTTTCCAGCAATGTTCTGTGAGAATGTGAGTGGATTTTGCAGGATTAAGACTAGGAGAAGAGGGGAACTTTCTCCCAAAGGAATAGATTTTTTTTTCTTTAGACTTTAAGGGGATATTCTGTAAATGACAGCGGATTTTTCTCCCTTAGTTTATTATGGAGATTTTTCTTTGCCCTATAGTGACTACAGGGGGAAAAACTACACCACTTCACAGGAAAAAGGAAAAGAAGGAAAAAATAAATGGCTTAAAGCTTGCCTTGCAAATAATTTTTCCTTTGTCCCTTATGGACAGACTCCCCGCTCCCTTATTAGGATATAGAGGAAAAGGCTGGTGATACAGGTTTAAATTACAGTTGTAAACCTATGCACTATAACTACCCATTCTCTGATCTTTCAGTGTTAGATCTAAGTGAAATTGTGGTGTTTGTTGGAAAGAGGGGAACAGCTCACCATTTGAATAGATATGGAGATGGAGATATAGATATATCAATTAAATATACAGTACTATAGGGATACACATAAAATATTGGTATACTCCAGACTGTTGGAGTGTACTAGTCAGTATATTAGAGTATACCATGTTCATTCCAGTACTGTGCTGGAGTTAACATGCATGTGGAAATAATAATTAATAGATAATATTTTTCTTCTCTAAATTCAGTATAATTACTGAATGTTATTTCAGAATAATTACTTCTAGAGTTTCTGTAAATATTTTTAAATGTTGGAGAGTAAATAAATCCCCAGATCTGAAGAAAATAAGCATGAGGTTAAAATGATAGTAACAGGCATATGCTGGTTTAATAAACATGTAACCGGTTAATGTAAGTGTTAATGATGTGTTTTAATACATTCATACTTAATTAAATATTCTCTATCCCAAGTTGATAAAGGAGTGTCAATATGAAGGCCAAAAGGAATAATAGGATTACCTGGAGTTCACAAGAACTTCTAACAATTGAATAGTTGCACAAGGCAAGGTTGGTTAGGAAAACTTTAAATTAACTCCTTTGTAATGAAATGAAAACTCTGAAATAAGGATTTCAGATTAAAAAACCTCTGTGCTGCAGTCACTGGGAGTGTTACTGAAAAGGGGCCTTTTAAATCACTCTTGGAAAAAATGCAAAGAACTCTGGCTCCTAGTTCATAGCTTTGTTATCTCTACAGTACATTAATATTCAGACTATTGGAAATAAAGATGATCTTGACAGAAAGGTAAATACGATTCCATATCCATAAGCAAAATAGAGACCTGGTTGGCTAACATCTTATGACTGGAATATATCAGTTGAATGATGCCACTTTTTAAACAATAGAGAGTTCCCTGTATATTAAAAATCCATTGCTGATCAGACATTCAAATAAAAGAGGTTGGCAATGTTAGAGAGGTCATCTGAATTGGACTTAATGGAAAAACAAATGAAAGAAATGTTGTTGTGGCTATCTACTATTGTTCTCCCTGGAATGGAGAGGATTTGAATGATGCTTTTCAAAAACAATTGGTAAATGCTTAAAAAAAACATGAAGTTACAGTGATGGGAGATTGAATTACCCCAGCATCTACTGGGAGACAAACTCTGCCAAACATGACTTTTCCCTGACTTTTCTGTTCAGAGAGTAGCAGAGAAAAACAAAAAAGGATCATCTATCCTTGATTCATATCAATCAACAGAGAACACCTAGTGAGAAAGTGGCAGAGATGCCCATAGGATTAAGGGCTTTCATAAAAATTACAAAAGCACTGTTGTGCCACAGCCCCACCCTTTGGTTCCTGTTGATGATGTCATGATACACCTGCAAAAGGGACAGAGCTTGTGTCACAGTGTCTTGGTGCTATTTTCATTGTTATTCCATTAACTGCTGTTCTCCAGCACACTCGGATGCTGCAATTCTTCATTTTAGAGAAAGTAAAACTGAACATAATGCAACACACATATTGGGCTTCAAAAACTGGATTTTTATATATTCAGAGCAATGGTAAATAGAATCCCAAGGCCAGAGACACACAAAACATTTAATGAAAGATCTGACAGCAAAAAAGAAAAGTGTGCCAGGTCACAAAGGAAGAGATATGGACAGGCAGCCTGGTCTTGGAGAATTGGTGTCAGAAAAGTGACATCTCAGGGTATCCTGATTCTAAGAATTACAGTGGATTTCTGTAAATATGTTCAAAATGAAAGGAAAAGAAAAAAACTAAGTGTAACTACCTCTCTCTGAAAAAAAAATACTAACTGGTATGAAAAATGTTTAAACTTGCTAAAACAAAAAATGGATATATTCCAAAAGTCATAAAGAGCAGGATAAAAATTAGGAATAAAGCTTGATAGATACATATTTAGAGAATAGCTTTGTACTGTGAATGAGTTTAAATTCCAGGGACTAGATAAAGACAGTTTAGGTACAGTTTGAGAAAAGGTGGAAAAACTATAAGAAAAACAAATTTGATAACCATTTGATGACAACTTGTAGATACCCTGTAAAAAGTTAATAAAAGTAATTTCACACTAAACATTGTGGAAGCATTCTGTGTAATATGCATAATAATAACCTTCCTTTAAGGTTAAAAATAATGAATATCTATCACATTCAAATCAAATTTGAAAAGTTAACCTGAAATTTGGATCCAGTATTATCAGCTTGAACATATAAGTACTGGTATACTGAGGCCAAGTTAAAAAGTTCAAACCAGAACTATTTAAGATCTCATATGCTTTATCCAGTTTCCTTAATTGTTCTGATCTTTTTTTAAAACAGGACTTGTAATTCTGAAAAGAAAAATGGATGTTCATTTATTTAATAACTTTAGATTATAAAATGTAAGTATTTACATTGTGTCCATTTTACTTTATAATACAAATAAATACACAGAAAATAAATACATCTTCAGAATTACTTATTTTAATTAAAAGGGCCTTAAGAGAATCCACAACTCTTCTCCATAATCTTCCTGAATGCAATGCCTACCTGCAACAATACAGGGAAAATCTGGAAACCATCTAGATCCATGAGGTCTCTAAGGTGACTATCCTATATCATGGAGCTTCCAGATGGCAATAACCCTCACCTGAACAAGGAAGTGATTTGACTATGGCAAAGTACACACTGTCATTTTCTCCATATCCAGATCACCCACCAACTGCTCCAAAACAAAGATAATTCCAATGTATCTTTACCTAAATAAGCCCAGTAAGAAGGTCTACCACCACATAAAGTGGTCCTGCCAGGAAGTAGAGTAGATGATTCTTAAACAAAATGCTATGTCCTTGCCTGAGACTGACAACTCACCCACCACAGATGACTGATGTTTTGTTACAAATGGAGCTGGCATTTGCTGGTACCAACTTGAGTTAGCTAGTCCTCTAACTTGGTAGATTTAGGAATGAAACTGTGGAACCAGAAGTATAGACGAACCCTAAGCTGCAAGTTTTTTTCAAAAAATCTGTAATGATTTGCCCAACATTTCCCACCATATCTCTTCTTTCTATGATAGTCATAATTTGCTTACCTCCATCTCCACCCACTAAACTTAAAGAGGCAACAACTGGCATCTAACTATCAATCACAGAGTTTCCTGCAAAGCCATGATTTCCCTACAACATCACTCCTATTGTAACCACAATCAACACTTACAAGAAAACCCACACCTCTCCTAAAGAAGCCAACACCTGACAAGCCACTTTAACTGACCTATTAAAACCAACTAGATATATCAAATCCACATTCCTACTGTAGAATAGGAATAGTAAACCAACTAGAAAATCACTTCTTCATTCCTACTCTACTCTTCATTCCTACTCCTACCCTACTCAGAGCCAATATATTTCCTCATTTCTCCCATACTTCCATATTCTCAGGGGGAGTTCTTCACTTTTGCCTCTCACTCAGGAATACAATCACTGCAATTCTCCTGATTGCTCCAAAAGCATAAAACAGCAGACAGATTAACAACAAAATCTCCTCCAATATGTTTGCACTCTTGATTTACATCACTTGGCTGTCATCTAGAAAAATACTTATGGTAACAAAAACAACTCAGAAATCAATAACAAAGTTAGAAGTAACCTATAAGAGTTGGATGCTTGTTTTATTTTAAATAAAGATTAATAACTAAATAGTATTAGATATATATTTAAAGACTGATTTTACTTATATTTTTGTTATATATTGATGCTTACATGAGGTCCCCATATTTCATCTACATCTTCAATTGTTTCAATTGATTTATTATATAATTTAATCATCTCATTCCAAGTCTGTGCAGTATTTAAACAATGTACCTGTTAAAAACATAAGCACACAAAACTCAGCCAAGAAAAGAATTCTAAGAATAGATAAACTCTATGAAGTTCTGGTAACTATACATGTTTAGAATATTACTCTATTCTCTAAGGATTATTTGAATTTTTGTTATAGGTAGTCCTCACTTAACAACCATTTGTACAACAACTATATTAATAATAAAATAGTTTACAGAAAAAAAGTAAACATATAAAAGTAACAAAAATTGTGAATAAAAGAAAGACAAGATTGAAATTCCAAAAAAGATTACACTATAGGAAATATATTTTCTTACATAAAATATAAGAAAAATAATAATGTCCATATCCACAATGATGTGATCGCTGACCTTGAGCCAGACCTCTTGGAATGTAAAGTCAAGTGGGATTCTTACCATGTTTCCCCGAAAATACGACCTATCCTGAAAACAAGCTCTAACCCAATTTTTATGCCTGTGCCTCATAATAGCCCTATGCCAAAAATAAGCCCTAGGTTAGCCCTGCCCACTGTCTGATTGTACGAGATGGGACAAGGTGCAGGCGTAAAAATCAAGTTAGGGCGGGGTTGGGGAATGGAGCTGCCCCATACACCTTGCACCCACTTACCTAAGGACCGCTGCAACAGGCATCCCATGCCCTGATACCTGATGCGCTGCTGCCTGACTTCTGCAGCCAATTGCGGCTGTTCATGACTGGACCCCATCTGGTGCGCCGTGCTGATGCCGCCACTTATGGCAGGACACCATGTGGCTTGTCACATTGGTGCTGCCGCTCATGGCAGGATGCTGCATGGCTCATCGCAGCAGTGCCACCGCTCATGCACACAATGGCACAACACAACATGTAGCCTCTTGCCATGAGTGGCGGCATTGACATAACAAGCCATGCAGTGTCCTGCCGTGAACAAGTGACTGCAGAAAAACTTTAGCTTTCATTCCTATAAAGCATCAACCCTTTTTTCCCTTCACTCTAGCCATTGATTTACTCCAGACTTCATAATACTCTGTCTTACCCTTATCTTTGATTTCTAAAGTTAGTCTGTCCATCTCTGCACAGACTAATATTTTCCTTATTATTTCACTTTCTGTAAGGGTATCTTCATTCTTCCAGTTTTGGGCATACACCAATCTCACAGCTGTTATTATTTATATCATTAAATATATTGTTCCGTTACTGTATTTCTCATTAATAATTCCCAGTAAGATTTCTGGTCTGAACTCTACTTTCTGGTTAACCTTCTCTTCTATCCAAACCTTTATTTTTCACCAGTATTTTTTTGCTTTTATCCATTTCCAACACATATGATAATAGGTCCCTATTTCTATGTTACATTTCCAACAATGTGGTGATATACTTTTACTAATTTTGGCCAATCTAGTTGGAGGAAGATGCCATCTGTAAAACATTTTATATTGGTTCTCTTTATACGAAGTTGCCAATGTTAATTTTCTATTTCTTTCCCATAACCAAAATTTTAAGCCCATTTTATCATTACTTCTTTGACTTGCTCCTCCTCCATTTTATATTCTAGTAGATAGTTGTATATTCTCTTGATTGTTTTCCCCTCCATTCCTGTTCTGATCGAAACCTTGTTCCAAGGAAACAAACATGAAACAGAGGTAACAGCAAAATCTTTACGAATTCCGTTCTCACGGTTAAAAGGCTGTTTCAAACTAATTGTCTCTAATAAGAACGAGCCTTGCCAAAGTTGTTCAAGGCTGCCAAGAACTCTTTATAAGTTACTAAGAAATATTTCAAACACAAAGAGTCTCCAAACACCAACCAAGATATTCCAAACGTCCACAAGGCTTGAGTGCAAAAACTTCTTTGCTTCCTGCAAAGGACTCCGGTTTCTCAGCTGGCTTTTATCTCTTAAGGGATGGGCCATTACCTTGCAGCCTTATTTCTGAGTTGCCCGTGCTGCTGCAGCTGCAGCTGCTCTTTCCTTCGAGCAGCCCTCCGCGCACGTGCACTGGGCACAGGCTCTTTGGGGACCTCTTCATCACTGCTGCCACAATCTCCAAAGGCAGTATTCCCTGATGGTCCTGGCCCCATCTCTTCATCACACACAGGCCCCTCATCTGAGTCCTCGCTCTCCAAGACCACAGCCATCCACACCTGCTGCCAGCAAACCACAACTATTCCTAATAGTACCTTATCCAATGCCATCAATTCTCTCTGTATGTTCCATTCTTTCTTGTCTTTCTTGTATCTTGATTGGATTTGTAGGTACAGTATGCCCACCATTCGAGTTTTATCCCTTCTTCTTTCAGTTCATGTCTGGATTTTAGTTCCCCTTTTCCATCTAATAGATCTTTGTATGTAATGACTTTCCCCAAATTCATGAAATTTGGATGCACTATTGCTTCTAGTGTTGAGAGCCATACCGGAGTCTTTATGTAATTTTGCTGTTTAGTTTTTATCCATACCTTAAGTAGAGCATGTCTTACATAATGCCTCTGGAAGTACTGGTGGACTGTATGTCTTTCATCCCATAAAAAGGCATGCCATCCTGATTGTAGGTCATGACCCTCCAATGTTAGTAACCTTCAATTTTTTAATTTTATCCACTCTCATACTCAATTTAATGCAGCAGCTTGGTAATATAGTTCCCAGTCAGGTAAACCAAATCCCCCTCTTTCTTTGACATCTTGTAATAATTTTAATTTTATTCTTGGTATCCTTTCCTGCCAAATACATTTCAATATTGTTTTATTCAAATCTTCAAAGTATTGTTCTCTAATTTAATCTATCAAGATTTTGTTTCTTAACAAGATTGAGCTAAATTTGAAAATAAAGATGAGTGTGGCAGCTGGTGAGTTGGTATGGTAGAGAACAACAAAAAAAGGATCAATGATGAGTTTAACTATTTAGTAATCTTTCATCTAAATGGTGCTTGATCCAAATCTGGCTTGCTTTCCGGAAGGACATGGAACCTCACTAGCCCTTGATTCTCTAGCCATATCAATTTAAGTTACTATGGCATGCATTTTTATTTTCCATCAACCTTCCTGAAAATTATTTCTTTAAAGCAAGCCACCCATAGCGTTCCTACACAGCTTGTTTGAATAGGGTGCATGTTGTATATTTTCAATTTACAGACTTTAAATATTTGACTACTATACTTTCAATTGGTATATGCTCAAGTTCTGAGGTGCACAGGAATTTTCCTGATCATATTCAGAAAGTCAGATTAGAGACATGAAATTAAAGACATATACCAGGAAATATGTTATAGGTAATACATGTTCAACAAGTAAAGCAAGCTTTCTGGATATTCTCCTTGCACCTATACAGAGCAAAGTGTCAGTCAGAAAATGAAAGTTAAAGCTTCCACTAACAGACTTTTCCAAGCTCATATTACACTCTTCTATTCTCAAGAAGTCTTTGTACTGCAGTTGAAGCATAACAGGAGAGCTGCAGTTAATTTAGACAGGATCTTTAAACAGAAGTGGAAAAAGCTTCCTTTCCCAGCACATTTAATTGGTGACTTGCCAATTTAACAAGACAATTTTATTTGAGATGGCTGCCATGTAGAAATGCTTTGGGATTGGATTGGATTGTCAATCACTACAAAATGGCTATAATATTGTACACTGTTTGCTAGATCATGACAGTCTTTTCCTGTAAGAAAAGCAGCAATAATAAATTTTCAAATAATCATTTTATTTGTTCATGGTTTTATAAACCATTCTAATCAAGTTAAAAATATAAATTTATATTTTTTTAAAAAAATCAAACATATCGACATAAATAAACATAAACACAGGGAGTTTTATTTAATATGTAAAATTATATATCAGAGGGAGCAGTTTTATGACACTCTAATGCCTCCTGTAATGACCAAGCTTGAATCACCTTTATGAAAACAAAGAGAAACCATCTGCACTCTTGGTAAATTCTGTTCTGCTGAGGGGGGTGTGGCACTGATGGAGAAGAATTATTTCCATGACCCCCACAGACAATAATCCTAGAACATGAAGGGAGTCTGTTTACCACATCTTATTAGAATAACAGATATTATTAGGGATAGGTGGTCCCACAGATACCTACATCTTGAGGGATGAAGAGCTTTAAAAATGATCACCCAGAAGTTAACTTTTAACCAATGAAAGTTTCAAAGTAGCTGTATTCTATGAGTAAATTAAGTAGTACCCATAACCACTTGAGTCATTACATTCAGGATCAGCTGTGTCTTCTAAATGCTTTTCAAGGGCATTCATGCAGATTGTATTGCAACAATCTAGGTGAAAGATTAATAAGCCCCTCCCCCAAGCTAAGAGCTCATTTTATATATAGCATTATGATCCCATCCAGAATTAAGGATGGTCTCTCCCTGAAACTGAATGGCTCCTGAACATGCAGCCATTCCACCTAGTTGGGATAGAACCTAAGGTTCTTCCCCATCCAGACTCTAAGTCAATACCTCAATATCATCTGTTCAATAAGGAATCAAAGTTTAGAGTTGAATACCATCAGTGTCTCGATCCTGTGTTGATGCATATATTTGTCAATCACAGGAAATCAGAAGTTCAAATCAATATATACGCTTATTAAAAGCTTAAGCTCTCTACAAGAATCTGAACTACTGACAGTCAAAGCAAATTGCCAGTAGATAAGAGATAATGGAATTTGAAGTGATTAAGATTCAGGCGCAAAGAGACTCAAGACGGATGATGCAACTGTTTCCTTAGTAATATTCTGGTCATCTCCTACTATGTTGATGGTTTTAGGGCAGGCCTTGAAGGTGGACCAAAAGGTGATAAGTAGATGGAAGTGGGGGTGGGGAGGCAGAAGAGATATGAACAATACCAAGAGGGTCACATTTGCAGTTTTGCCATTTGTTATCTGCATGCTTAATCACTATCCTCTCAATGCAAGATGTAAGCAATTCCCACCTAAAACTGATTACTACGATTACTTAAACATATGAAAATCAAATTAATTTTGATGATATCCTAGATTAGTTATACATGATGAAAACTATGTGACCTTCTACCATGAATAGGGCACTGCATGCTTCAAAAACAGAATAATTGTGCCTGACCTTGCATAAGTACAATACTATTCTGATATTATTTAAAGGTAGAATAGCTGCCAAGCTTTGGAGTCATTTCAGTAGGATACCATGATGAATGGTATCAAGCATGCTAGGAGATCTAGCAGGAACAAGAAGAGTGCATTCCCTCCATCAAGTCCCAATAGCCACCAAAGCAATACATTTATATTCTGAGTCTAGGTCTGAACCCTGACTAGAAGGGATCAAATGCCTAAATATTAAGATTACATTACAAATTACTGGTTGAAAAAATAATACTTAGCCTTAATCAAATGAATATACAAATTCAGATATCATGTACTGCAAAAAGAGATTCAAAAAAGTTGTGTTTAATTCCTAATGTTTGTCCTACAAACCAGAAAAAAATATCTCTGTCTGAACCAAGAGTTATAAATATACCATAACTTAACATTTACATCTGAAGAGTTCAATGAGAGGGAAAAATTGAACCCAGGTTAAGCAAATCACCACATAGTCTCTTTATTCTGTGCTTTTGTCATACAATAAAACATGATTACATCTTCAGAAATCAAGAGAACTTGTTTGAAAATGACTATTTAATAATTTCATCTTTTTATTCCTTTCAACCCAACAGAGTGTTGGAAAGAAAGGACTTCATTATAATAGCCTCCTGAAAACAGATCAGAACAGGACCATATTTGGTGTAGGAGGAGAAACTGACCAAAAACAGATTGAGTGAGAAAATGGGCCAGGGCTGGCTATGACCTTCATAACAAAATGTTCTGAAAAAATTCTTCTGATTCATCCATTTGGAAAATGCAAATTGGGAGTGGCTTGGAATTCTGGGACAGTTCCGTTCTAGCTTCGATCTCACTTCCCTCTAGGTTGCTGAGTCATAGAAAAGACTATACTACTGTCCTGTGCTATATAAGCTTTTCTATCAAACAACCCATATGCACACAATCTGAATAGCCCTTTGGGATAAAATGCACACTGTGAGAAAAAAAAACCAGAAGGATGCAATATACTTCATTCAGTTCTGGTCATCACAAAAAGTTGTTGAGACTCTAGAAAGAGCAGAGAGAAGAGCAGCAAAAAATGTTTTGGGTCTGGAGGTTAAAACATATGATGAATAGTTGCAGAAAATGGGTGTGTCTAGTCTAACGATAAGAAGGACTAGGGGTGACATGATAGTCTTTGAATATTTGAGATGCTATCACAAAGAGGGAGTCAACCTATTTTCCAAAGCACCTGAGGACAAGACAAAAAATAACTGATGGAAGCTTATCAAAGAGAGATCCAACCTAAAACTAAGGAGAAATTTCCTTACAGTGAGAACAATTAAGCAGTGAATGGCTTGCCTTCAGAAGATGTGGGTGCTCCATCATTGGAGGTTTTTAGGAAGAGATTGGACAGCCATTTATTTGGAATTGTATAGGATTTCCTGCTTGAGAAAAAGGTTGCCTAGAAGACCTCCAAAGTCCCCTCCAACTCTGTTATTCCGAATTTTGTATACACTTATAATAGCTGTCACTAGTTTAAACCACTCTCTTATAAAGAAGAAAATGCATGTCTCACAACCACGGCTGGATAAGAGGCTAGAAAGATTCCAAAAGCCATGTCCCACATACTTTGTCTGCCTTATTTTTTTTCTCCAAAAGTTTTCTTTATTCCTTGTGGAATCTAAGTTATTTAACACACACACCCCTCCTATTTCCCCAGGATATCAAGATATAAATTGAATGTATATGTAGGATAGATTTATTCATCATGCATCCTGATAGCTTCCTCTACTCACTAATACATCTCCCTGGGACTTATTACTATCTTACCCACAAACAACTAAAATATATATATCCTTTTCTTTTTTCACTTGAATGTTAAATTTCTTCTTTAAAAATTCAATTTGCATCCAGGAACAGCAGAATTCAGTGTCAGAGCAACATGTTGTGCAATCAGATTAACATATCATGATAATGGACACAAATGTCAACAATCCTAGGCGTATATAAACAAGTTCCATTGAATCTGGTAGGAATTATTTTTTCTAAATAAATATGCTTAAGACTAGGCAAAGAGCTCAAGCAACATGAAGATACTTTTTCACAAATATAAAATTACAGCATGCAGTCAGAACTGAGGACAAATATGAGTGGAAATGTTTGCTTACTCCTTTCCCTCTTCGATTACTTTTTTGAGGGGAGGAGGTTGCTCAAAGTCACTTCCTGCAAGCTGTTTCTCACAAGCTACATGGTGAGAGAAAATATGGGTATAATCCTGGTTATAAATGGGACATAAATCATGTAATACAGTTTTCAGTCTATTCCCAGAATCAGTCAGATGTACAAAGTGCTTAATGGGCTAGCAAATAAATTCTGCTGAAAGNCAAAGGAGTGCTTCAATTCAACCAAACATCAACTGAATCATTCCATCTAAGCATATTTGTGAATCAAAGCAGGAAACTCTATGAAAGCAGTGAATCAAATCAGCAACTTCAAAGCATTTCATAGCCTTTCAAAGCACTTCACAGACTTTATGGCTTTTCTGTTGCGTTGGGGGGGGGGGGGGTTGCAGACAATATTTAATATTGCAACTTAATCCCATATATGAAGATGAAATAGAAGATTGAGATTTGTGACTTTGCCATTAGTAATTGATTAATGAGTTTTATCACCTTGTTAAATTTGCTACCTGTCAGAAAGCTCATCTGAAGCAACAAAGCTAACATTGCTTTTGAGTTTTATTCTCTTTTTCAGATCTCAGTCACAAAGAGGGCCATAACTTTGCTCTCTTTTTTGCTAATGTTATACTTCTGTGCCAGGATAGTGGGAGTTCATTCACTCTTTAGCATTTTGAACAATGGTGTCCACTGGGTGCAGGATCTAATAGTCAAAATGACTGACACAGCATCAGAACCAGTGGTGGGATTCAATTTTTTTTACTACTGGTTCTGTCGGCGTGGCTTGGTGG
>AZIM01000890.1:0-15115 GCA_000516915.1 Ophiophagus hannah
CCCAGGAGGCAAAAAAAATGGAGTGGGGTGGGGCATGCAGCACACACACCCCACGCGCCCCTTTTTGCCTCCTGGGCCTCAGGCAAACCTCCTGGGTGAAGCAGTAACACAGGGATCCTGGCACAGCTGATCATCAGGAGGAGAAAGGAAAAAGAAATACCGGTTCGGCCAAACTGGTACCTACTTTTTTACTATTGGTTTGGCAGAACGGTAGCATTTTTTTACTACCGGTTTGCCCGAACCAGGCCGAACCGGTAGAATATCACCTTCTTCAGTCATTGGCTGCATCAGAATATATTCCCAGGAAATTTACAAAGCTTATCTTCTGATCAGCCAGAGAGAAGCTCATAACTCTTTGGGTCTCTCTAGGTGCTGTTTTCCTGTCTTCACTGGCATTGATTTTAAATACAGAAGTATTTAAAGTATAGAAGTAACAATAATCGCCTGAAAAAACAGCCGAGCTTTATTATACAGGATTACCTGGTGTCTTTTTCTATTCTCCCTATAAAAGTTATCTGAATATATATGTTTATTAGGCTTCTAAAGGATGTTAAATGTAACTTTATCTAGCATGAGATGGCTTAATGGAGTAGTTTTGTTTAAGAAAAGAAAAATGTCACCATGACAACAGATTTCTCTGCTGATCATCCCTAGATAAAAGCATAGTAAGGGAAGCTTGGAAAGTTTAATGTGAGCCCTTGCTCTCAACTAGTCACAAGCTTGGAATCACAAAAGAGGATAGTCACTTAGACAACCATCAAAAGAGAGATTTTAGGTGATGTTGGTCATGATTCCTAGTGGCAACTCCAGAATGAAGGTAGAGGACTCTAGAGATTAGTTGTTGGGCACAGGCATCTAATAATCCACATTTAGGAGAAGTATTTTTGTTAGCCACCAAATCAAGACATGAGACTCTAAGGCAGTGGTGTTTAAGATTTGTGGACTTCAACTCCCATAATTCCCCAGTCAGCAGGATTAAGACTAACAGGACTAACAGACTGGAATTTTCCATTTCTTTTCTTTTTTTAATTTTATTGTTTGAAGTATAATCTTTCAAAAGGAGGAACACTCCAACATCTTCTTAGGTGGTATCTTCGCATTTGGAAGATGTTTGAAGTTCTCATTCCTCAAATTGGATAAGAACTTGTATTTTTTTCCCCTGGTGCCAGGTTTTTTTTTGCTGCAAAGTTTTAACAAGCATAATCTCACAGGGTGCAAAAGAATTTCAAAGAGGGAAATGTAGAAGCTGTATTCAACCATACTCACTTTCATCTTTCAAGTTTATTTGTGACTTTCTCAGAGGTTCAGGCTAACCAAAATGGTGAAGTAGATAGTTGCCTGAAGAGTATAGCAAAATTCTTCATTCAAGTACAAATATCTTAAATCTCTGGAAAAATTTGCTGTGCTATACAGACTTGCCATTAGCAAACAACAGTAATTGCATGAATCCAGTCTGGTCAGTGTAGCCTCTGAAAAGAATCTAAAACTTGCTTGAAAATACTAAGCCATATGTTATGGTAGTATATATGCTAGGTATATGCGGACATATGCCCCAAGCCCACCGACTCAGATCTAGGAACAGCTTTATGGCAAGAACAAGAATTCTTGTGGGTACACAAGAACAAAATTGAATTAAAAGATGGATGAAGGAACCATGGAGCAAGGAATAACATTAAAGAAGGATATGGCTGAAGGATCTTATACTACCTGGAGGACTCTAAATAAATTGAGAGTTGGAGTGCCTAAATGTAAAACCAATATGTTCATGTGTTACTACCAGAAACATGTAAATATGTACTGATAATGACTTATTTTTGGCCAATGACAAAACCTTTATGACTTTATTCTAGAAATTTAAAGTTTGATCTAGACAGGGAAGGAGGAGGACAGTTAAAATAGCCTTCTGCCATTTTTTTGCCCTTCAAAAAGAACATAAGTTAGTTCTTATAATGCCAGGTTGTGAATTACACATATTATATTCAACACTTCTGGGAAGCCCAGGCTGATGAAGGTGAGGTGGTGAAGAGCTAGAAGTCTCTGAAAGAATTATAATCTCACTATATACTATTGTTACCATTAATTCACCATATATGGACCCATCCTTCCAGCTTCTGTGCAAACAGCATAAATATTTACATTAAAGATAAAGAAGACAATGTTGTATGTTGTGGTATGGTTTTCAAATGTTGTAAGTTCCCCAGAGTTGCTGCTGTGGGATGGCAGCCACATAAATCCAATCAATAAATAAACAAATGTGTGAAACAATGAACATATATTGGTGAAAGGGGAAAAAAGAACTCAGAAAGCATAAAACACCCCAAATCATCTGACTTGCCCCATATAGGTCCTTGCAGGCTGATCAACTGACCAGGCTCACCTTCGCATTCTGGCTGAGTGCCACTCCATGATCCGTTGGCTTGACACANGGCTCACAGCTAAACCAGACTGTGCTGTTCACACTTAACTCATTTTCACCATGCCGGATACCGTGGGAAGGGATTCCTGGGTCACCACAAAGTCCCCGGATGCTTCCTGCCAAAGGAAAGCAGAAGTTATGTCATGGGAGCAAGCAGTGCTATCATCTCCTCTCTTCTACTCATTGACTGAGAGTGTAGTTCACCGTCAGCTTGGATGGAAAAATTGATAGAGTACAAAAAGAATTGGAGTCAAGGAAACCAGCAAAATTCCATTTGGGAATTGAGAAGAAAGAAAATGGATTTCCAGATGTTAGAAGAATAGAGAGGAGCACAGCAATCACCCACATCAAGAAACGGGTTCCATCTGGGGCCTGACAATAACCAAATAGCCTTTAAAAATAGAGGTGTTACATTTCTGGAGAGTGATTGCTCAGGCAGGCATCTATATATTCTTTACTGTAACAAAATATAGGTAGTCCTCAATGTATGACCATTTGTTAGTGACCATTGGAAGTTATGACATTACTGAAAAGTATAACTTATGAACAGTCCTTGCACTTGTGACTGTTGCAGCATCCCAATAGTCACATGATCAAAATTTGGCTACTCAGCAACTGGCATGTATTTATGGCAGTGGCAGTATCCCAGGATCACCATTTGCGACTTACCAAAAGGGGGAGGGAGCTTCTGACATGCAAAGCTTGTAAAATTGAATGTGGCTCATTTAATGATCACATCACTTAATGATTGAGGTTTCAGTCCAAACAGTGGTCATAAGTTGAGGAGTACTTGTAATGTGCACTGACAATGTGTGTGCTTTCCCTTGGTTCTGTGTGCTATGACGAGCACAAGTGGTGGACTGTAGACACGCCTCTGAGTCATGTGACTGGGAGGGAGGGAGGCTTAGAATGGAGCAAATAGCAGCACTGTGAGTTGCAACCCATATGCTTCTCCCATAGGGACAGAGATAATGAAAAAGGGGCCATTTGGGGGGAAATATGATTCTCTGCAATCTAAAATCAGACTCCACCCATCTTTTTTGTTATCTCACCATACCAAATTTCAACTTGTTCTGTTCAGGATTTTGAAAGTTATTCCAGAGACAAGAGATGGAATACACATCTAACTTTGTTCACATATTTTCTCTCCAACATTCCATTGGGTTAGTAAGAAGATGAGAGACCTGAAGGTCCTTATATTTCTATAGCAAAAGGACAATTTCTCAGGAATTTCAGAACAGTTTTGTCTAGTAACACTAGGCCAGGAGACTGTGAACTCTACTCTCTCTTTAGCCATGAAAGCCAGCTGGTGACTTGGGGGCTAATCATCAGGAGATGATGAATCCTACTTCCACCTNTTTGGGCCAGTCCCTTTCTCTCAGCCCAATTGACCTCACAGGGTTGTAGTGAGGAAAGTAGGAAGAAGGTGTGTTGGATAAGTTTATCACCTTGTAGAAATAATACAGGCAGGACACAAATACATAAATAAATAAATTAGGAACCTAAGGATGCTCATTGTCCATTTAATACATTTGCATTCCACCACTAGTAACAAATCTAGGCAGCAATTTAAAAATATTAAGCACCAATAACCTTTTTTTAAAAATGGGAATTAAAAGCAAGGATGTAGATGTAGCAAAGTACCAAAGCCACCATTGATTTTGGAGCAAAGCACGCAAGGAAACAAATAAAGAACAATCTAAAGAATAAAATAAAACAAATAGGAAGACAGCAGTTCAGCATTTTCTAGTACAGTGAAGGCTAACCTTTTCATTGTCGCGTGCCAAAAGTGTGTGCGCGCGCATGCGTGCCTGCACCCATAATTCAACCCCCCCATGCCCCTGTGCATGTGTGTGCTCCCCCTGTGCTCCCCTGCCTCCTGTGCATGCACATGCAATCCCCCGCGCTCCTCCCGTGCTCTCCTGCCCCTGTGTATGTGCACATGACCCCCGTGCTCCCCCCGCCACCCGTGCATGCATGCGCATCTCCCGCATGCGCCCCTCTCCCCACACATGTGTGATAGATACCTGACAATCAGCTGGCTGGTGAGAGGCGCGCGTGCATGAGCAGTGGAACTAAGCTGGGGCGACAGCTCGCGTGCCGGCAGAGATGGCTCTGCATGCCACTTCCAGCACATGTGTCATAGGCTCGCCATCATAGCCCTAGTATGATGCCCTGCAGCTCTCATAACTCTTACCCATTGGTCCCAGCACATATAGAAAGTATCAGTACATGGACATGAGCTTCTTCATTGCTAACATCTTCCTTTGACCAACTCATCTGTACCTTTTGAGTTACTCCTGGTCCAGACTCTGTTGACAGTCTATATTGAGCCCTTCATTCAGACTGTGGAGCCATCTCTGTTTCTGTACTTTTGTGTAAAATACAGCACTACAGAAATATGGTATCATTGGTTCAAGCAACAAATCTATTTAAAACAATCTCTTGAGTAACTCTTGGGACAATTCCAAGCAGATGTACACAGCAACTGCTAACGCTGTTTACATCTTTTTCCTTTGGTTTTGGCTTGCCAATTTTGGTCTTTTTCAAACTGGAAATTACAAGGTGCTTCAAGGCCACCTGTTAGTTTTGCAGAAACAGAGGTGCTGGCTTTGTCAGGAACAGAGAAATGGTGCTCCAATGAGCCAGTAAGTCATTTCCTTTACTGTCAAAAGGGAAGTGTGCGTGCAAGGAAGCCATTTTGAAGGAATGATTTGACAGCTGGAATGGTGCCTGCTCCTTTACTCATGTGGTGACCATCTGTTCTTGCCTCTTTCCACCAATCAGTTTTTTTTTTAAATGCAGCTCTCCAAAACAAGTCTGTTGCATTGCTTGTGTGGGAGACTCAATGTTTTTTTTTAAATCTATTTTTGGACATGTATGGAATTGAGCTATACATCTTTTTTATGTAAAGCACCAGCAATGGTCCACATTTTTTCCCCTCCAAACCAACTTTGCAAATCATTTTTCTGATTGGATATCTAGTGAGAACATTTTTAAAAAATTCTTCTTTATGAAAAGGTTTTCTCATAAACAGAGGAGGAAGTACACTTTCAAGTTATTAATGGGTAAGTGCTGGCATCAAAAAGTGGTGCAAGATTAACTAGATCCCAATCCTGCTGTGAACCTCTCCACAGCCTACATCACATGCAGACTTGTTTACTAATTTAACAGTAGAAAACCTTTCGATTTCAAGATCCTTAATTGCAGTCCAAAATGGAGTATCTGGCAAATTTACTGTTTCGTTGATGGTGCATGTCATGAAACTACAAAAGCTAATTTTGCTCTCCAAAGAATTCATGCAAGAGACAAGAGATGGGATAGATCAGGCAAGGGTCATGTCAGGGCAGAGAACACACAGAATCAGAATTGGGATTCTTTTATGCTTTTAGGTATACCTATTTCTGAGTTTAGATATCTTTTGAAGGTATTCAACACAGCATACTCTCCATAGCAGTTGCATGGCATAACTATGAAGAGACATCAGTTCTGAGGAGAGGAGGACTACTCTCTGAGATAAAACATCACTGAATATTAAATATGAGGAGAAGGTAAAAATGTGTGATGCCTATTCTCTTCAGGCACCGCCTATTTTTCCCCCCTCTCCCCGGCCCAAGCAGCATCAGAAAAAAAGATAACCTCTTTACCTGATTCTAATCTAGCCTCTCCTGAAAATATTATGAATCCTAGTCACATTATTCCAAGAGTTTAAGACCTTTAAAACTGTGCCATGTATCAAACATGAGAAGCTACAAAGCCCTGCTGGATCAGACTAAGGAAACTTCCTTGTTTCCTTGTTGTTTGATTCACATATTGTGAATATTCACATGGTAGACATAATAACTTTTGAAGAAGAAATGTCCTTCTACACTTGTCTTCTCCAATTTTCAAACCCAGCTGTTAACATGGCTATGCTGATTGAGGGTTAATAGTGATGTTATGTCTGACCCATCAGAAAAGCTTAAAATGATGGAGATTCTCCTTTAAAAAAATGTAACAGCCATTATCCAGCAATTTATCCAGCAATTTCTACTATAAACTCTTTTCTCCTAAGCCATGTAGTGTGCTTCGCATATATTAAAATATGTGCCCTTCATGTGTTTCATAATCCTATAGTGAAATGATTTGTAAGACTGCCTGGCAGGAACTTTTAATTAATTAAAATATGGACTTCAGTTGTTTGTTTTCTCTTGAATGTGTCACTGGAAAGTTGAGATTTATAACTGTATCTGGTATGAAATCTAACAGAGATCAGGAAAAGACATAAGTTATTGAAGGTGTTCCCAGAAGTTATCACAAGTGGACCTAGACCTACTCCAAAGCAAACTTTCCTTGAAATCCAGATTGTTTTAATGAAAACTTATTGAGTGATGCTACTTAAAGAGATGAGAATAAATCAACCCTTATGCCCCCATCTTGGTAACCACCTCTTTTGCTGCTAAGTTTTCTTACCTGAGCAATGAGGTAGAGAGCCACTCCAACGCCCATCAAGCTGACATGTGCGGGTGGAATTACCAATCAAATCCCTGCCTTCCTGGCATTTGTAGCGCACCACTGCCCCTACGGTATGGACATCACCCAAGATCTGGGCATAAGGTGGGGATCCAGGATGGCCACAGGAGACCACTGAAACAAAGGAGCACCAAGTTTTCAATTCAACCTGAACTAAAGTTGTATTACTTTCATCCATCCATCCATCCATCCATCCATCCATTCTCTCTCTTTCTCTCCCTTTCTCTCCATCCACTTTCTTTATTGCCTCAAGTGTATTGCTTGTGGTGTTTGACTGATGTGTCAAAGGCCACATTTTAATAAGAGGGAAGGGGGATGCATGACAGAGAAGCAGGTGAGATAGAAATGCAATTTAATTTCATGCTACTAATTAATTAAACCAATTATTCCTTTTTAATTTTTTAGTATACTGTGTGTTCTAGTAAAAATTATACTTTGAAGACAATTTGCAAAGTTTCGGGCATATGTATGTATGTATGTTTTAATGGAGGATACAGACAGAGATCCCTACTTTATCATTTTAGTATATTCAAGAGGAAAAAGAACACTTGTAACAGCAAAAGCCATTTGGAAACAGAGCCAAGAATTCTTTTCTTGCCCAATAGGATCCTTCCAATTTAGTTTAATTTGTTTTAAACTGCATCAAATCTGTGCAATTTCCACACAAGAGATTTCACATTGTAACCACATGAGTGTGAATTTATTTATACACACAGATGGAGCTGTGCTGGTTGCATGCCTGGTATTTGAGCATCTTGTGGATCAAATTAATTGTATAGTATATTGTATAGTGTATTAATTGTAAAGTATATTTTGGTGGGTCTTGCTGACATGTGATTGAATCCACATGTTGCACCAAGTCATGCTTTGTTTAACCACAGTTAGAGTTAGTGGGCAAGCTATAATGTCCATATTTTTTAAAAAAGATGATATAGCAGATGTGGGGACAAAGTTTTATGGTCAGAAGGTAGATCTGAATGAAGAGTGAGAGCTGCAGTTGACAGTGCAAAATGAATATTGGCCATTTCATACATGTGACCAAGATTTGGGAGGCTGATTCTTTAGGTTTGCAGATAAAACTTGTTCTCTTCTAGCAAGAAGACCAATGATTAATAACAGGGACATTTATTAGGGTTGTGTGCTACTTCGGGTTTGATTCCAAAAAATTGCTTTAGAATGTGTGGGAGTGTGATCTGTCTGCAATACTTTCAATCTGCTACATCAGGGATGTCCAACCTTAGCAACTTTAAGACTTATGGATTTCAATCCCCAGAATTTCCCAGCCAATTCTGGGAGTTGAAGTCCACATGTCTTGAGGCCACACCCCTGTGCCATAGATTAGTTGGCTACCCTCCACAACTACCCTGTGAACCTGCTTAAAGAGGCAACTGCTTTGAAGAGTAGCAAACAGCCTTCATGTTTGTCAGATCATCAGAAGCAATGCAGATCCCTATTTTTTTTATAGTGAACAAATGATCAGATTCTCCCTGATGCTCTATTGCTAGTGAACTGTTATGGGCAACATATCTGAGATGGTTCAGAAGTCTAAGTTACGTAAAAAGCAATATTTCTTCATCTGCTTCCACAAAAGACAGGTATCTGAACTGAGGTTTTTTGTTTTTTCTTTAATCAAATCTTAGTCTTCATGGTGCTTAAAAAAATCTGAGCAGGAAGTGTGAAATATATATTTAGTAAGAAAAGAAAGGCCTACTATACATGAAAAGCATTTGCAAAACAACATGCTTTTTGTGTTTTAATATTCTGTGAATGAGCTCCAAGTTAAGTCTGTGAGAAGACTGTGAAAGAGATGGTCTGAAAAGGAATACCTAAGAACTCAAATTTAAGAACAGATACCCCATGAATTTCATGTAAACTGAGAACTTGCAACAGTGACAGCATTTCTAAAGATTAACAATTTCTTACATGCCACATTTCTCTAAAAATGAATTCACTCATAGTAGTAGATACTTTTAACTAGAAATACCCAAAATGGAGAAATAACATCTATTGTATTCCTCTTCACAGTGATATTGTCACACATGAAATGCCTTTAACAATATGCAATTGTCAGCCACTTCCATTCATCCTTTCTCCCCGAGCCAATTAGACAGAAATGGGAATTGCCCGTTCACTGCTCTTCTTGAATAATATGGGGCCAACTGCTGAAACTGTCTTGTGGGCTATAGACAGAATCCTCTTATGAAGTTGTGACCGCAAAGCAATGGGTGTCTTCAGTTTTATACCATCAAAAATGAGGAATTGAAACAAAGAATACTGTGTGTAGAATCATTCTGGGAGACCTCAACTCATTTCTAAACTGTACCATGGCAGCTTGAAAGAGAAGTGGCTTTTAGAATTGTTGCAATGATGACAAAGCAGCCAAGAGATCTCCATCAATGTCATGTCTTCCATTTCATAACATTAGCAGAAGCACCCTCTGCAAAATTTAGCTCCAAAGTCTAGTAATAAAAGACTTAGGCCATTCTCATGCAGCCGGAAGATCATATGAAAATAATGCTAGAACAGAAGCTTCTTTCGTAATGGGGAAAAATGAGAAAATGGAAGGCAGACTTTGACATGGCACAATATTTAAATGAGTGAGAAGTTTGTTCTTGAAGAGTGAACTGGTCTCTCCACAAGGAAATTGTCAGGAATATGAGTTTTAGCAGGGTAGCATATTCTCCCTCTGTGTCCTCAACAGTTTGATCAGTTCTAACAGGTTGAAATCACGGCTTGTTGAAAATAGTGTTTCTTCATGATAAGGTATCCATCCCTGAATGCAGGAGATTGCTGCTTGGAGAATTCTGGGAATTGAAGNNNACACATCTTAAAGTTGCCAAGGTTGAAAAAGAAGCATTCTCAACCTTTGCAAGTTTAAGAAGTGTAGATTTCAACTTCCAGAATTTCCCTGCTAGCCTCTGGAAGTTGAAATCCACACAACCTAAACCTGGTGAGGTTGTGAAGCACTGCTTTAGAGCAAAGACCCAACCAATGAGAGGTGCTAGAGAACTTTGGCTATTCTTGAAATAAGTTAAGTGGGATTGGATCTGGCTGGCTGGGGAACTCTGGGAGTTGAAGTCCATAATCTTAAAAGTTGCCAAAATTGAGAAGCACTGCCCTAACTTAACAATTTGCTTAACATTCATGGCAAAATAAAGTTATAAAGTCAGGCATGTCTCACTTAACAATCGTCTTGCTTAGCAATGGAAATTCTGGTCCCGGCTGTGGTTGTACATAGATGACTAACTATACTTCCTTGTTCTCCTGGAACTCTTCATCTGGGGACAAGACAAAGCTTCCTACTTTGTTCCAAGGACTTATTTTATGCAGTATTTCCTTTCTAAAACTACTTTCCACTGATTTTCTCTCATACCACTCAACAGAAACTTCCAAACTCACTTCCATATACTGTGTAAGATCTATGTTTGGACAAAAGCTGGTCCATGGGTCTAAGCCAGGAATAAGTAAAAAAAATGTGATGATGGAAGTCTCCACCACATAAATAGAGTTCTCCTCCCCTTTTTTTACACATATCCCCCTTATGATGCATGAAAAAGAAGGCCAGGTCTTTGATTATAGTCATCACCATCATTTTCATTGTTTTTACTCATCTCTATAGACTTCCTGTGGTGGGGTCTAAATTATTTTCATGGTCTTTTTTTGCAGATCTGTTGAGCTCTCTAATCCTTTTTGATGCATTATTCCTTCCATGGGGGAATACTGGAAAGAGAAAGTAGAAGTGGACATCACCAGCACTTTCAGATCTTTTGAACTCTGCTGACTGTCTGGTGGGTTATTTACTCATTCCAAATGCTCAAAAGGCCATGACTGCCTGTCAAAATGCCACAACTTGGTTAACAATGAAGTCCAGGAGATTCCTTAGATCTCAGAGTTGGCATTCAATAATTCAGTCACCTCTGATTCTTTGGGCTTCAATGGCATCATTTTAGCAGGACTGTCTGCCAATAACAGCTCCTTTGTGTCTTGTAAGATCATGGATATGTCATCAGTGATATTGTCAACCTGTCTCCTCCTGTCATTTTTTATTATTATCTTCTATTTTTCCAAGCTTTGTGTTCCTGCACACTGCAAAACACTTCTTTCAAACACTTTGCACAAGACTCTACATTTAACTAATTGAAATATTCCAATTAAACCCTTGTTTTTCTCAAAATGTCCTGCTTTTTTATGTCCATGCTGAAGTGATGTCCACTTGAGATAAATTCTTAGGATAGCATCAGCGCCTAAGATGGCAACTATTTAAGCTTACTTGCACAGCAGTTTTGTTACCCTAATTACAGCAAAATGGGCTTCATGTATCAATTTTCCATGGTGGCAAGATGAAATGCCAACAAGACAGGGAAACAGACTGTGTTGAAGAAATTAAATTAAAAAGACATTTGCTCCTTTAATTGCTTTAAGAGAAGGAAAGAGAGGCGGAGCACTTAAACTAAACTACCTTGTACTTTAAGTGTGAAAATCTGGACCTTCTACATCTTGATAAATATAAGGCTGGTGTCTTCCCTTGAGCTGTAACATTTCTTTGGAAGTCATTAGTCATATTAATTAGCAGACTGATGGTGTGACCAATATCTACCCTCAGAGAAACTCTTCTATTTAGGCCGATATTCTGTCTTGAATTATTCCCTAAACCTCCTAAGGATGCTTGAAGAATTCGGTCTTTGCTAATTGTGTTAAGGGCTGACTTGAGACAGACCGTTTGATGAATATATACACTGGATTTTAGTTCCACTGATTTTTTAAAAAAATGTAAGTGCAGATGAATGTACTCATTTAAAAGGGACAGAATTTTGGATTAAAGACATTGGAAAGAGATAAAGATGAGAAATACAGAAAGGCATTTCACTCTAAATTCATATTTTGGGGGGCGGTCAATAGCTGCCAGGGTTTAATGCATATACTGGCCCCATTGATGTAATTTTAGAGGTGGCGTTCATCTCTGATCTTCTCTTTCTTGCTTTTCCACAGAGGTATAACCGTAGTTGATTTCTGTTTTAGCTGGCACAAGAAGGGGGTTAGGGAACTCTGATCCCTCTTCTCCAAATATTGCATTCATTGAATCAAAATAATCTTGTGTGGCTTTCTTTGGGAATTCAAATATGTATATATGAGGTGTTTCCAAACTTTATATCCAAGACCACCATCTAGTGAAGGGAGGGAGGACTGATAGATTGTGAATGAGTTGTTCATTGAGATCAAGTGGGTTCTTAAAAATGGGTCCTCAGAGACGTCAAAAACATTTTCTGAACTCTTGGAAAGCAAAGCAAGCTGGGAACTACCAGAATCTGGAATGTTGCTGAACTGTAAGTCCCAGAATTTCTCATCATTGGCCCGGCTTCCTGGGAGTGGTTTCAACAAGGTTGGAAGTGGCCCAAATGGCATGCCTGCCCTCCAGGATGATGAGGATCCCAACCACAAAGAGAGGAGATGGAATTCAGCCTAATAATAGAGAGAACAGGAGAACCAGAGGCCACTAATTGCCTATCTTCTCCCTTGTTTATTATTTCTAATGACTAATGGCTCCTATTTCTCCCTCTCAGAGAGAATTCTAATGATGCTGATAGGGGCCAAGTGACCAGCTAAAGCTGTAATATGATAGAAGCAATCTCTCTCTCTCTCTCTCTCACTCCTTCCCTCCCTCACTCTTTCTTTTAAAATAGGGAAAAAAAGATTCCTGCTAAAAAGGGGCAAGGCTTTGGGCAGAAATAAGCAAACCACCAACAATGAAGAATACCAGAAAACCAAAATGATCATTTTGCGATGGTTTCTGTTGAAAAGGTCTCTCTCTCTCTCTCTCTCAATTTTTATTTCTCCTTTCTCATTCTTACAATATTATGTGTGGGGTTTTTTAATGTCACTCTAAAGAGGATATTTTATTTTATTCATTTATTTTGAATGACCCCTGTTTCCCCTACAACCATGCAACACTTATTATTTTAATCTTGAACCACTATTTTTCCATGGTAGGCTACCCCAGAGTTGAATATACAGTATCTATTCTGAATACAGTGGCTAGTTTGTATGATCCTCCAAACATCTCAACTACACACAAATTTTAAAGCTCAGAGTTCAATGGATCATGTGTTATCATGTTGAGAACAGAGAAATCTAATTAAAGTTGGTACAAAATTAAAAAATTTCCCTGGGAAATTACCACCTCCATAAATAAATTTGTGTTAAAGCAGTGGGCTAGAAAGCCGTTTGAATTCAGGTCCCACCTTAGCCATGAAAGCCATCTGGGTGACTTTGGGCCAGTCACTCTCTCTCAGCCCAACTGACTTCGTCGGGTTGTTGTTGTGGGGAAAATAGGAGAGGAAGATGTGTTGGATATTTTTGCTGCCTTGAGTTATTTGTAAAAATAATAAAATTGAAATAAAATAAATACATAATTTGGGTTTCTCCTTAGGACTCTGGAAGTCTGGCATAAGCTGTGAAGTTTCTCTTTCCCCTTGTTCATGGGGCCAAGAAGATGGGCAGGGGGAAGCCATTACAAACTCAAAACAGCCTGTAAAGGATATATTCTCTTTCTGAACTGAATGGAAATCAAAGCAAAAGGAAAGCAAGGAACTTACAATGACAGACAGGGAGCGGGCGGTCCCAAATGCCATCGCCCTGGCAGGTGAGCACATGGGTGCCCAGTAAGTAATATCCATGGTTGCATTGATAAGAGACGGTTGTTCCAAAACTGTATCTGTGAGGCCCATTTGGTTGCACTTGACGGACACAGTTTTCCAGGTGTCCAGGATCAGTACAATTTACAACTGCAAGCAAATCACAGAAGATAAAAAGAATATTATCAGCAAAAAATGAAAAAGTGTTACAAAGAAGGAAAACAATCTCACTTTTCCCCTTCCAGTTTTGAAAATAACATGGGAGGAGAGTAGATCAAATCAGGGGTATCTGTGGGTGTAAGCAAAAATATAGTGGCTGCAAACTGAAGGCACAACTGAAGTGCCAGCTCTTTTTCACATGTATAATCCATGTGACACACATCAAAAGGGGGTAGGGCTCTGATTATGTAGTTGTAGCAGCCATCCTGACTTTTTAAATCCTTCCCACCAATGCCACTGGATCAAATCCTAGTGTGAAAATATTTTACCGTTTGGTTCTCCTCTGTGATGGAATGTAGTCTGGATTTCCAGGAGGAAGGGGTTGCATCCCAGAGGAGCTAAATATGATAAAGTTTATGCCGGAGGAAGTTTGTGCAGGAGAAACAAAATTAAGACAGCTCCTCCCTAGAAGTTCTCAGAGTATATATCCTTAATGGTGCAAGCAGTAGCTTTAGTTTGACAAATTTCTGTCTAATGGTGAGGAATAATCAAGGAAACTACTTGGTAGGACCTCAGTATGTCTTTCTTGATTTTCAGAATTTAACATTCTGAAAAGGGAGAGGGAGAATGAGAGGGGAGGGGGAAAGGGGGAGAGGGAGGGGGAGAGAGAGAGAGAGAGAGGCAGACAGACAGACAGACAGACAGAGACAGAGAAATAGATATTTTGCTAAAATGAATTACTCAAGAAGAATCTGGAAATCAAAATCCAGTTGAAATCTTTAAGCAAGAATACAATTGTGTCTCGTCTAGTTGAGTGTTTGGTCCAGGGCCTTCGATTGCCCATTGTAATTACAACTGTATTTATGTATTGCTGTCATGCATATACTCTGAAATTGTGAAATTCTTTTGGCCCTTCCAATTTATTTTATTTTATTTTNNNNAAACTAACCCATAACACCCCCCCCTCAGTCTAATGCTGAGGTTTAAATATTTATTGTAATATGGTGCTCAGAATGCACTAGGTATTCTTGGCAAAAGATATGCTCCATTTGAGTGGGAGGTCCATCTCTTCCTTTGCTCTTCTGTTTTTTTGCACATTTCCCCCTTGTTTTCATTTGTTCATAGAAAAAGTGCTATAAGGAGAAGGCTCTGTTTCTTTTCATGTAAAAGGTAAAAGTAAAGGAATCCCTGTGGATTTTATTCAAATCATTACATAGGGGACAGTGCTCATCTCTATTTCAAGGCCATTGAGCCAGTGTTGTGCAAAGACATTTCCAGTCACGTGGTCAGCATGACATCATAGAGTGCTGTTACTTTCCCATCGAAGTGGTACCTATTTATCTACTCGCACTTGCATGTTTTTGTACTGCTGGTTGGGAAGGAACTGAGGCACGGA
>AZIM01000890.1:15140-29457 GCA_000516915.1 Ophiophagus hannah
GAAGAGTGGAGTCCTTGGTGCTCTCTGAGTTCAAGCCAGAGCTACATATATTCTCTTCTATTGTACTGAAAAGAAGTGGTTGTTTGACTAGAACTCATTGAAGAAGCAAAACTAAACAATACTCTAAGTGCTTTATGCCTTCCACTGCATTCATTTAAATAATGATTGAAACATTATAATTATGTATTTTGGACACACTTCATTTAGTTTCTGTTTTTATGATTTTACAGTTTTTGCTGTTTAATGTGATTGTGAGCCGCCCAGAATTGTGATTTAAGATGGGTAGCCATGCAAATCTTTTAAATGAAATAAATAATGTTATAGTCTGATTTTAGTTTTAATCACCACCAAGCCATTAGGCATGGGACTTTTCTTTTTATCTATGCTTTCCACATGACACTGAAGCTGAACTGTGCCGAGCTAAAGACCCCTCTTTCTTTCAAGAATCTGCTGGGACACATTGAAAAGAAACACAGCCAGGTTGTGCTGACAGTAGTTCCATCGGAAGAGATGCTGCTCTGGGCGGTAGAACAGATTTAGATTGCAGAAATAAAGAGGGGAGGAGAAGGAGGGGGATAGAGAAACACAACTTACTGCGACAGATGGGCAAGGGTTTATTCCACTGGCCATTAGCCAAGCATTGGGACTTGGAAGTCCCTTCAAGGCGATATCCAATGTTGCATGTAAACTTGGCCACATCGTTGAGATTGAACTGAGTGCCTTGGGTCAGGCCATTTGTTGGATTGCCTGGGTGACCACAGGTGATAGCTGCAGAGAGAATGCAAGGTATTACATCCCTGCCTTATTCCCTGGCTCAAGGACATACAAATGCCAACTACAATAGAATGAAGAGAGATTTCTCCCAGGGTTGCCCATCTTCTAGTAGCATCTGATTTCTTTTCAAGCCATACTATGAAAACCACCCCCTTCCCCTTTCTAGGTTGACCCTTAACTCAGTTTAGCAGCAGGTTTTTAAAGGTTTGCAAAGGAGTCCCAAAGGTGTTTTTTTTTTCAAAAGGCAGCTAGACTTTCTTGGGNCAAGAAAGTCCAGTTGCCTTTTGGAAAATGGCAAATATGACCTGGATGATTGAGAATCCCCATAGACAATTGGAAAAGGAGGGTATTTGAAGGGAGAACTGTATTTTAGCCACAGAGTTTTTTCAGAGTTTTCTGGCCTTCACCAGTCCCTCTCCATTTCTGCCAGACATTCGGATATTTTCTAAGGAACATGGTGCTTTCCACAGTGTAGGTAACAACCAACAGACAAATCCAAATAACTGCTTTCAACTCTTGTCTGTCAAGAAGAGCTTGACCACTGCTGCCTTAAATAAAAGTAGAACAACTATGGAAAAATAAAGCTAAATAGTGCTAATAGTAATAGGTGCCTTGGGTGCAATTCCAAAACATCAAGAGCACCAAAATCACCACCAGTCAATTACAAAAGTACATACCTCTAAGACCATCAATTACATTTGGTACATACCTCTAAGACCATCAAGCATCCACATCTGCCTATCCCAGGTCCTTGGGAAGGACGTGATAGGTGGATAAAAACGCCAATCCAATCTAAAGATTTGGCTGACTGTGCAGTAATAATAATGCCATTATTATTATTATTATTATTATTNNNATTATTATTATTATTATTATTATTAGCACAGTCAGCCAGATGTTCATACTGGACTCTATACCTATCAAGTCCTTTCCAAGAACATGAGATAGGCAGATGTGGTATTTCAGATTTTGTCACAGGATGATATTATTATTATATTATCAATTAATAATAATAGAAATATGGTTAAGGTTCATCCATACAAGTATCACAGGAAGCCTAACCTCCTCTGAAGCTATGAAAATTTGTGCAAATTATCTTAATTTGGTGAAGGCTAATGATACCATCCTCAAACATTTAGCTCAATGTTTTAATGCAGTTGTATATCAAGGTGTTAAGGTAGATGGTAGCATATAGCTCATCTTGACTAATTTCAAAAAAACACAGTTGAACATGATAGGTCATAGGAATTTTTTTCAAATCCCAGAAAAAATATTAAATCACTTATATATCATTCCCAAGAAAACTACAGTATATGAATGTCTTCGTACAGTCATCATAAGCTGCACTTAACCTGAAGCAAGAATTTCTCTTTTCGACACTTAATAGAAATGACTGTCATAGAAAATCTCCTCTACATTCCCCCCATGGATCCAACTTAGCCAGGCTTATCAACTCACATGTGTAATGTTAAAACCCTCAGAGCTATACACTCATTGAAACAGAATGCGGTCTCCTAAAAAGTGTATGGGGAAATAAAACATGTCCCTTAAAACATGTCCCTTAAAATAGTGAAATAGCACACTGAAACTTAAAATGCTGTAGGCCACAAGAAAATGTTGCAAATTAAACAGCTTTTTAATTCTTTAATTCCTACAGGTTCACATATTATAAAACATGCTGGAAAGAGGGATTTTTCCAGAATCCAACATGACTATTTTGGCTTGAGGTATTTGAGTGTTATATCCCACTGTTGTGTGAGAACATCACTCTTGTTCTGACCCATTCTCATCTCTGAGACTTCCATTTTTCCTCAAGGGTGCTTATAATGGGCCTTTTTAGTTGTCTTGTGGGAAGTATACAGAATGGAACATCAAGCAGGTTAGATACTTTGCTATTGACATTGTCAAGAAGGGGTTGAAATAAACCAGAAAGAATTAAGATCATATTGGATGATAAAACAGGTTTTCAAATTTGAACAGTAGAATTAATCACCTGCCAAGGGGAGAGGGAGGAGGCCCTGAAAAGATTTATTTCATATCAGAAAGTGAGCAAGAAAGAAAAATGATGGCTCAAACAGCAATATTAACAGCAATATTTTTGAATAATGAGCATATATGGCAGCAACTGATGCTTGCACTTATATTGCTCTTGTCTAGCTCAACCATAGAACTTTCTTGCTCCTTATAAATACAACAGATATTTCTGACTGTCAGAAGATTTAGGAATTATTGCCTCTGTGGTAGGTCATATGAGGAAAGGACCCCAGAGAGGATCTTGCTCTTGTAAAGACTCAAAGTAGCAATTTGGAATACAGTTTTAGCCACTAGTAGCACAACTGAACAAAGAATCATAGGGCTGGAAGTGGACACTGGAGGTCAAAGCAGGAGACCTTATACTACCCTGGTCAAATGATTGTCCAGCGTATTTTTGAATAGTACCCACAACTCCAAGAGGCAAGGTATTCCATTGGTAGTTCTCATTATCAGAAAATTTCTCCTTACATTTAGGTTGGATCTCTCTTTAATAAGCTTCCACCTACTAGTTCTTATCCTGCCATCTTTGGAAAATAAGTCAATCCCCTTTTCTCTGTGATAGCCCCTCAAGTACTGGAAGACAGTTATCATGTCACCTCAATCCTTCTCTTCGATAGACTAGACATACAGTTACCTAGCTCCCTCAACCCTCATACAATTCAGTTCCCAAACCCTATTTCATCTTTGTTGCTCTTCTCTGCACACTTTCCAGGATCTCAGCATCTTTTTTGTATTGCTCAAAGAGGAAAGGGGAAATAAAAGCTGCTCCTTAACTACTAAAATGTCTTTTATCCAACCCCAAGTAAGGGATCTGAATTTGAACCCATTGCTTTTCTTTTCCTCTTGGAAAAGCTTATGTCTGTTGTACGTCTCACAGGTAGAATCAAAGGTTTTCTCTGTTCCTTGCAGGCTCTAGCAAAATGCATTAGACATTCACAATGAGAAGAGAAGGTGACTTAGCAACTGCATGGAAGACTAGTCAAACAATGTTAATTACAGGTTTTAAGCAACTTGGTTTTTTTTTCCTGTGTGGTCTCATTGCTGTCACATACATGGAAGATTAGCAAACTGATCTTCCCACAGGTAGGTGCTCTGTCGAAATTTGTAGTATTTGTTTTGGCATCTTATATCCATCTTAAAATGCCTTTTAAATACATATGATTAATTTTAGATCCCAAGAGGAAGACCTGTAGTGAAATTGTTGAGCATTCTTTAGCAAACAAATTACTACTGGTGAATGCAAAGTAAGAGAAATAACAATAGAAACAGAATCAGATCAAATATGTGCTCAGCTGAGCATACTCTTTCATATGAATGCAACCAAACTGCTCTGAAACAGGAGGAAAAGGGTCATTTCTTTGAAGCTCAAGATAGCATAAATCCATGATGACTTGTGAACCTCAGCAGATTTGTCCTTCTTTATAGAAGTTGAATCTCTTGCAGATCCATCCAAGTGAATTGTTAAATGGAACTCTTGCCTCCCACAGTTGCTTTATCACTGGAGCTTTTCAAGAAAAGATAGAACAACCATTTTTCCAAGATGGTATAAGGACCTTGGACAAATGAAGGTTGGACTGGAAGACCTTCAAGGTCCCTTTCACCTTACGATTCCATGATATTTGTATGATATTTGTCATAGAGGAAAAGACTTAACAGAAATAAAGTCTGGAATGAGCTCATAATCAAACCAACAGTGGATCTTCCGATAAAACTGAGTGAACCAAAATTGTAGGATAGCTTAATTTTCCTAGGATGCATCTTTGAATATTTCAGAAATCATATTTTTGATCTAGTAAAGTATGCAATCCTTAGAAGCTCTGCTTTTACCACATTTTAACTGGATCTGCAGAAGGGAGTGAGGAATTCTAGAAATATGAAAGGATGGACCAATGATCCCAATCAATTAGCCAAAGTGTCTTATGTTTTGCTCTAAACCTCCTATACATGGCTAACAATCTCATCACTTTACTCAAGTTGTGGAAACATCTAAATTCAATTAATTGGCCCATTTTGCAAATTTAGTTCTCCAAGAAAAGGAGCTGGAGAGAAAGTGGCTTAAAAATCAAAAATCAAAAGTCTCCCTTACTGAGCTAACTGGCAGCACTGAACATACATTTCAAAACTGGCTGGTGTGACCAAGCTATGCCTATTACTACTAGTGAAAAGGGGCTAATGAACTGATGTAACCTTGTCAGGGAAAAAAATGGCTGGAAGTTCAGTTAACTCCAAAACTGGTGTCTATGAAGATTCTCAATCATCCAGGTCATGGTTGTCCCAAAGATGCTTTTCTAAAAAGCAACTGGACTTCATTTTTTTTCCTTAAAAAGTTTCAGTTATCATCCAAGAAGCTTCTTTACTTCTTAGAACTTCAGTTCTTCAGAATGGAAGAAGCTTCTTGGATGAGAAGTGAAACATTTTCAAGGAAAAAAACCAAAAAGCCAAGTTGCCATTTAGAAAAGCATCTTTGGGACATTCAAAACTGATGACTTTGAACCAGAATGATTCCTATTGGATTTCATAACATTTTATTAAATGTTTGCTACTTATTCCCAAAGGCTTTGGGTGGCCCACAGCAATCAAAGAGAGAAATTGCAATAAACAGATAATTAGGAAAGAAAATAAAGGTGAAAGAGAGCAGAAGTGGTAGACCAGATGGAGTCTCAGGACTCTCAAAAATCCTTGTGTAATCTTATTGCTAGACTTTTGAAACTTGCAAGATTTTTGGCAACTAAGGAGCAGGGATGGGATTCAAATTTTTAGCAAGGAGCTCTCTGACTTAATGACTGGCTGGGTGGGTGTTTACTGGGTGGTCATGTGACTGGGTGGGTGTGGCCAACTCAACATTGCTTGTTTGCTCTAATTACCTAAAAAATGATAATATACCAAAAAGTTGTTTATTATTTCATGCATTTAATACTTAAATAAAACACTGGGTGAAACCAGGCTTAATAGCAGTGACTGTGAGAGGGATCTTGGAGTCTTCATGGAGTTTCTGGTGAATTACGTGATTCTTATTATTTGGAATTAATCCCCTCGGAGGCCAGTGGCTATGTTATCTGATTTTCTCAATGGCTGTCCCTTGCAAGCACTGAGTGATTATTTATCTAGCTTGCAACACTTTTACAAGGTGTGAAATGCTCTTGGCTGAATGCCCAGAAGTTCAATTAAGTCTATTAAGAGCTTTCCCTTGCTGCTTGTCTTTCTGAAGTTGTTAGGCTCTCGGAGACCCACAGTCTTAGCTAGGGGTTCTCCCAAGCCCCTGTGAGCCCCCAGCAGCCCACCCCTGCTAAGGAGGCATCTGGGGAATCAGAATTGGGAAATGGGGCAGCTGCACCTTCACCCTCTGTTTTTTTTTTCTTCCTGAGCTCTCTATCAAAGTTGTGAGTCAGGCTGTGTAATTAAAATGGCAACATACTTACGCACACAAACAGGAGTCTTCCCGGACCAGTGGTGATCTTGCTGGCAGATGCGGACTGACATGCCAATGAGTCGGAAGCCAGGGTTGCACTGGTACACCACACTGCCACGGTAATTGTAGTTCTCTCCATTGATCTGGCCATTGACTATAGAACCTGGCTCACCACAGTGACCCGCTGGAGGGGCAAGTAAACAGGAGGAGGTAGAATTACTGATAGTCCAATATAGAATGAACCCTTCCTGGATACCTGGTTTCCTGTTGTACTTTAGGAAAGTTACTACAGATGTTTTCTTAATTCAGAAGGTTCTTAATGCAATATAAAATGGAAACCAGAAGTTTTTCTTTTAGGGATATTGGAGAAAGAGCTTGAAAAAAAAATGGAACTTTGTTATTATATGTGCTGACGGTGGTGTGAAACTTCTATGCACAAAAATGGAAAGACCCTAAGTTAATGTCCACAATGGAAGAACGGGTGGAAAAAGTTGGTGGAGAAGGCAACACTAATTATCTTAATTAACAAGAAGAACTTAGCCAGTTTTGTTTCCACTTGGAAACCGCTTCTGGACTTTATGCTCAAGACAGAAAAAAATGAAATTTTGATTTTTGGTCCCTAAAAGAACTTGTTCCTACATTGTTTATTTGTACATCCTCTCTTGGATATAAAGAAGAACCCCTTTCTTTATGTGGGTGGTGAGTCAACATTGCCAAGAGACTACTAAAATTATTAGTTTTTTAGATATTTATACGGTTTTTTTACCCACTGCTAATATTTTTTAAAAGATATGTTCAATTATATCAGGTTTCCAAAGATGGCATCAGGCAACTCCGACAATGAGAGAGAAGTGGAAAAGTCTTTTGTATGTATTAAACAGTTATAAACTGGGATAAAGGAAGAACAGCAGCAAGAATCCATTACAGTTTTCATTAATTATGTTTATTAAGACTATTCAAGACATTTCCCCATCTGGAGTTGATAATAAAGTGTAAAATAAGGTTTAATTTAACCAAAAGCAAAATGAAAGTAGCAAGAAGACTTGTTTGATATAGTATTTCATTCTTCAGCAAGAAGAAAAAAGAAATGATGCAAATTAAAAGCAGCTGATTAAAATATACCTTATACATTTATCAACTGACATTGTGGTGGATTAACTCATTGCTTTCATCTGACCTTGCAGTTCTTTTGAAAGATGGACGCAGAAACCTCCTCTGAATGGTCCCCTAAGTATTTGGGGCTCTGAATGGCCCCCATCCGATCAGGTAGACAGTAGTCCTGTACTCACCCAGGCATGTCACTTCTAGTCCACTCCAAAGACCATTGGCCATACATTCTCGCACACGAGAGCCCACTAAGATGTAGCCACTATTGCAGGAGAAAATCGCAGTAGCTCCATAAGAGGTTAAGGTTCCAATCCTGTTTCCATTGGATGGCACGGGCAAGTCTCCACAGGAGATGACTGAAATTAATAGACACACACAAACAAACTTAGTTAATATAGTTAATAAAGCATCTCAGGTATTCTATAATTGAGTTTGTCCATTCACAGCCATTTGTCAGTGGATAGTGTGAAGAACTAGGTCCCTGGTCTGTGCCTAATAGGTCCAGAAAGGCTCTCCAGAACTTTGATATGAATTGGACCCCCCTCCTGTGTCCAAGATGATATGTTGGGGAGCTCCATGCAGTCTATAAATGTGGTATAAAAATAATTTGGCAAGTCCTGTTGCTGTTGGTATCTTCTGGCATGGAATGAAATGCATCTGTTTTGAAAACAAATCTGTCACCACCCAAATGACTGTTTCCTATTCTTTTGGGGAGTTCCACAATAAAGTCCATAGAGATCTCTCTCCAGGGACCTATCAAAGAACAAAGGAGAGTTCACTGTTTCTTCAGATATGGGTGTGTATGTTACAGTAAGTTGCAGATTGTTGAATCCTTTATTTAATCAACCTCAAGTGGCTAGTTTTGTAGAACGTATGATGGAGGATTTCATGGTACTCATTAAACGCATTTTAGCATGCTGTCAAGAAGTAACTAAGTCTTGTGACTTTACAACTCCTAAGCCAAGTTTTGTGGATTCCCAAATCCTCCTGCCTTACAAAACTTTGGCAACAAAAGTGAGACTTGAGGTGGCATGGTTTTTTAATAAGAAAATAATTTTAGCTATAAAATTGGTGTGCTAGGTTTTATTAAGTGATACATCACTAAGAACGTATTCCGGAACCTTTTCCAACCATATAATTGTTTGGGAACAAAATTGGTTCCTTATAAAAAAACTGTATATTTATTTATTAATTTTATTTGTCTGCTACCCATTCCCAAATGTGGAAGGTGAATAATATCAAAATAATGTAGAGCAGTGTTTCTTAACCTCAGCAGCTTTAAGATGTGTGGACTTCAATGCCGAGAATTCCCCAGCTGGCTTTGCGTTGAAGTCCATGCATCTTAAAACTGCTGAGGTTGAGAAATATTGATGTAAAGAGTAATGGCCACAAAAAAAAATCCCCATCTTCCAATATACATGAAACAACACAATCACATGAACCTTCCCCCAAATGCATAGGTTATATGATTGCAGCTTCCAAAGTAGTGGGGTCACCAGAATATATTGAAGTATACCTATTACTGTCCAGGTCATAACATCCTATGCCAACTGTAGCATCTGAATGCTCTTGTAGAGCACTTTACAGTTATCCAAACAAGAGGTAAGTAGGGCATGAATGACTGTAAGTAGAACCTCCTGGCTTGGGAATGTCTACAATTAATGCACATGATGTTATTATATGGAAGGTCCTCCTAGTCACAGCTGCCATCTGTTCATCCAGCAAGAGCTGTGAGTCTAGAACTGGGCTGTCAAACTCCTGGCCTGTGGGCTGGATGTGTCACACGTGGTCACGCCCACACCCAGTTTAGCGAAGAGGAAAAAAGTCCTGATACATCACATGATGCCACCATAATGATGTGAGTTTGACACCCCTGGTCTAGAAAGATCTCACATTGTGGACAGCTTCTGAATGGGGGGGAGGTTACAAAACAAAGAATCAGATAGGATTTCCCTGGAATTTAGGCCTATGGATCCAAAGCCAGTCTGTCTTGGAGGAATTCAAGGAGTCTGTTCCTCCCTATCTAGGCCTTGAAGCCTCCAAGCATGCAATCACCTGTTTGTCCCAGGATGAAATGTATAATTGGGTATTATCAATGTGATTGATAGTACTAAATGGTGCTGATTTTCCCTAGCAATTTCATTTACAATTGGAAAAGAAATGACAAATGAAGAGAGCCCTAAGGCATTCCACAAAGTAGAAGTCTTTGGGCCAAACTTTTCCCATGCCATGCCATGCCATGCCATCCCTACACAGGAATTGTTCCTCCAGGAAGGAAGAGAACATTGCAAAACAGTGTTATGAACTCCAATTCCTCAGAGATGGTGCAAGAGGATAGCATAGTTGATAGCATCAAATGCTGCTGAGAGATCATGGAGGACCATATTTCAGTCTCTCCACAGATCAACCCCAAGCACAGCCAATACAGTTTCCATGCTATATGTGTCAGCCCTGGTGTGCCTGGCAGCCCAGGGCTGCCATTCCGGTGGGGAACAGAAAAGCAGAGATTGCCTTTTCTGCAGGGACTCAAGAACAGCACAGCAACCATGATGCTAAACTCACTGGACTGCTGAGCCCACGCCAGACCTGCTGCCACTGATGAAATAAACGCTGAACAGCTATTGACCAGCCACATGGCTGAAGCAAAGGCAGATGCTTGAGAGAATGAGCACTGAATGTGGCTGGCGATGGAACTGTGCTGGCCTCCCTGCTTAATGTCAAACTGAATCAGCTTAGGGAAGAATGGGGGTGGGGCATGCAAGTGAGAGGCTGGGCAGGCTAGGGAACATTTCAAAACTGGTGAGACATTAACTGGACACTTAGTCCTCACTTTGAATTTACAATTGATGTATGTCAGTTCATGCCAATGTTTGTGAGAGAGAAATTTAAATTTCAGAACTGTGTTTTGAATTTTTGTTTTTCTTTCTCACTTTACATTGGAACCTGACAATGTCCTGGCCTGAATCAATTACTGCTAAGGCAAATAATATTCTTCCTGTAGGGCTTTCTGAAGATATAGAAGCACCACTTTCTTTATAATCTTTCCTAAGAAGGGAAATTTGGAGATGGGTTTAACATTTTTCAGAACATCAAACTGAACAAAGACTTTTAAAGCAGGGCAATTCCTACCGCCTCTTTCAAAACTGAGGTAAATACCATCTCAAAACCAGTTGGCTACTGCTCAAATCCAACCTTCTGCCACCTTACAGGAGGCTTTAACTAACTATGTGGAACAGTGATCAATTGGAAAGCAGCACAGCTAGCACTTTATTTACAGTATTTATTAAATTTATTTGCAGAGCTTTAGCTGCTTCTCATAAACTCAAACTGATCCCAGACTCTTTCATTAGACAAAGTCACAGTCACTATTAGCCTTATGGAACATCCTTCTCCCTGACATTAAGAAAGCTCTGTCCCTTGTCACATTCCAGAAGTCCCTCGAGACCTAATTATTGAAGCAATACTGGGTCATCCAGGGAACTGGAGAGTTGCTTAGATGACTTGATTGTGGTCATTCTTACTTATCCTTTCTCTGCGTACATTTGTTTTATGATATTTATTTTTTAACCTGGAATGTATATTTTTATATTTCTTGTTTCTTATATATTTACACATTTCTTGTATCTGCTTTTACTCACTTGTTTTACAAGCCCACCCCACCCCAGTGTCATATTATCCTCCCAGATGCACACACAGTTAGATTCCTTTTTATTTCTCATTCCTAAAACACACACTCACTTCTACAAGTCGGCATAGGTTCTCCTATGCTCCATTTCCCATTCGCCTGGCAGCCGATGACACGATACCCAATGTAATAGTAGCCTGGGTCGCAGATCAACATGAGCTGTGCATTGTACTGGTACTGAGTCTCATGGATCAGCCTCCACCTCCCATGTTCCACAGCAATGCTGCTGATGTCAGGACAGCTGACCGCTGGATTCACCGAGAGATGAAAAGAGAAACAATCTAAGTCACACTAAAGGCCCATTCATCTGTCTGTTCTAGCTGAGAACGACCAGCTGAAAGCTATAAATAAGAGGAGAATGTTGTATTTGTCATTGTCACTGAACAGTCTGAACTGAATTTGTTCTAAACTAGTGGTCATTTGGAAATGGATCCAAATTTGTCACAAAGCTGAATGAAGTGAGGATACAAACCTCTGAGGCAACATCGAATGATTTCTGAACAAGGGGAACGATGAACCTGATAACTAAGTGGAACATTAGTATCTATAGGACAACAGATGGGAAGGCAAGTCTATTAAAGGTGTTTAGCAGTGTCAGCTAGAAATTGAGCCTCCACCTTTTAATATAACACATACTTGCATATAATAGAAATAATCATTATAGAAAGAGTTACATCTGCATGGGAAGTTCTATCTCAAAGAAACTAAAGCATGTGCAGAGTAGGGTAAAAAAGTGACTTAAATTGTTCCACCAAAACCATGGACAAAATTATATGGGAAGATGATTTTTTTGACTTTCTCAATATAGAATCTCCCTTCACCAGCAGAGTAGCAGCCCAGCAGGAGGATTTCACTCATGAGATCTTTCTTTGGGCTCACACAAAAGAAAATATCTGGCCCTGTGGATCAAGAGATTTATATTTCTATACAATACCCTCTCTCTAATTTCCCAATAAGCATTTAACTAACTACTGTTGCCAAGAGACCAACTAATGAGGTGGTCTTTTAACTCTGACACAGTAAGCTTCTGGTTGCTTTTAAAATTATTCTGGATGCTTATTAAGACAAAGGCATAATACTTAAAAAGAGACAAAGAACATGGAAGGTTGAAGGTGGACCACATTAGACTCACCCATACATGGAAGAGGATTATTGCCATTGCTCCACTGTCCAGTAGCCAGGCACTCCACACTGGAGTTATCTTGGGCCTGGAGATGAAAGCCCTCTTTGCATTGGTAAACTGCTTTGCTGCCCATGGTGTACTCCCTGCCAAAAACAACCCCGTTCTTCGGAGCTCTGGGAACTCCACAGGAAATTGCTTGGAAGAAAAAGTCAAGACATGTGATTGCTGCACAGCTTGCCTTCATACAAAGTCTAGCTGTGCTTCAAAACTTAACCTGTTTTCATTCTCGTGAGTCTTCCCTATCCAATGCATATATAGTAGCATTCACAGTAAACAATGATGCCCCAAATACATGTGTGTTATGACATCACACAAATACTGCAAACATATACTTGATGTCTTGAGGCAGGTGCAGAACTCAGGGTGGCCTATGCATAACAAAGTCATCACACATGTGTTGTGATGCATCCTTGTCACAATACATTGTATGATTCATTCTTTGCCATCCCCAAGCTCTGAAGACTTTCGTATGCTTTCACCAACCTCCAAAGATACCCATCTGTGGAGAAGCATACTACTTGAATTTCTTTTTGCAAAACAGACAGACACACTTCAGTGGGACTTCCTCTAAATGAGCCAAAGACAAAAGCATATAAATTAATACATAATCCCCAAAGAGGGACAATGTGTGGGTCGAGAAGTCAGCTAATTTGTGACCAATATTGGTTGGGGTTATGGCTCCTTTTGAACAGGGAAGATTTGCCTAGACTTGGGGATATCTGTGACAGTAGCTAGAATTGTTTTGAGCTTGTGATGATACCCAAGAACAGACCTTGCCTTAGTCCCCCTTGCCCTGCTATGCCTACCTTGATTTATGCGACTTGAAGCCTATCTTTGAAGGCAATCAGAAACCACAGTTCATGCAACTGCTTAGAAAATGACAAGGAAAAACAGCTGGAAGATGGGCCATCTTTAACAGTCTAAAAGTATTGACCTTTATGATTTGGGCTCAGACTACATGAAGAACTGCTACTCCATCTTTACTTCAAGACTGACTTCCAAATTCTTTGTATAAACTCAAGGGATAGGTCCTTCTCAGCTGAGGTCATAGATTTGTAGATTATTATCCTAACTGAAATAGATTAAACCCAAGTATCATAGATTATAGAACAACAGTGTTGGAAGGGACCTTGGAGGTCATCTAATCTAACCCCCTGCTTGAGCAGGAGAGTCTATTCCAAATATTAGCCTCTACCTAGGATTGAACTCGCAGCCTCCTGATTGTGAGGCGAGAGCTCCTTTAACCAAACTTTAAATAGCTNAGAACTCCAGCCTCCTGATTGTGAGGCAAGAGCTCCTTTAACCAAACTTTAAATAGCTATTTATTTTGAACTGTCAGCACTAGGATTTTTTTAATTTGATATACTTTTAAGTGTTGGGTGGAATTGGTAGTACCTTTATTGTTTTTGTTGGAATACCTTAAGATCATATTTAATTATAGTTTGTTGTACTTTAAGTCTAATCATGTCATTGTCCTAGTTTTATTTAGGTGATCCATTTGATTCGTAGCTTGGAAAGTGCCTTTTGAGGACCTACATAACCATACAAGGGGCATATTTTTAAATAACATCTGTTTCCTCTTAAAACAACCTTTTATGGATCTACTGTCTTTGTATAAACAGCTCATCATTGTGAAGTTAGAATATTTATAAACTTTTTATGTTGTCATAGCAATTTAGCCAATGATCTGCTGGATGTTTATTTCAATTAAATGAATTCAAACCTGTGGATGAACTGGACTATCTTTTCCCAGGATGCAATTGCCTGCAGGCTAAGCTGGGAGGCCAATGGCCAGCAGAATTGTGATTAGGGATCTGTGCTTAAACACAAGCCAAGTTAAAATGATAAACTAAAGCTGCAGCATAAACATCCAGATAGCATTTAGATTTTTAAAAAGTTCCTTTATGAGAAAAAGAGAAGAATGAATAAGAGGAAATAGTAGGGTGGAGAGGGATTTTGAAAGAACAGCTATAGTAGATGGTGAAAGAAACACATAGCACAATATGAAGGTCTAATTTGTTACAGCAGGGCCTTCAAAATCAAGGACATAGGCTCCTTCTACAATAGGGCCTATTGTATTGGAAATAATTAGCATAAGCAGGGAAGGAAGGAAGGAAGGAAGGAA
>AZIM01000890.1:52228-71706 GCA_000516915.1 Ophiophagus hannah
AAGGGCGGCATATAAATGCGAATTAAAAACAAACAAAAAACAAAAAAAACCCCACTTGACCACACTTCAGATGTTCAGCAACTGGACCTCACAGCCATTTGCAGTGCCCTGTAGACACTGCATTTTACAATGGTGTCACTGAAAACCAGCATTTACTTCTGGTTTTCTGCAAAATAGTGCCAATGGCAATATATTGGTCTGCTTAATGTCCACAGAATCCACTTAACTACAGATTCACTTAACAACTATGGTAAATCACTTAATGATTGCTGCAAAACATGTCCCAAAATCAGGTCAGTCTATTGCTCGACCCATTTTATGACTGTCAAGAGTTACGACTGTGATGGACAGGCTCCATTACACTATTAGTTCAACGACTACCTGTAGTCAATCCAGAATCTTCAGTCTGCCCAAAAGAGAGCAGTCAGATTAATAATTGCACAGCAATACAATCATACTATGCCAATATAATACCAACTTCACTGGGTCTCCGTTCATTTCCAAGTCCAATTTAAATTTCTGGTGCTAATTGCTAAATGCATTCACATAAATTAAATTGTATGGATTTCATTGCGTATCATGCTGTTCATAAATATTGCACTGAACATTTTGATTATAGACCTGCATATAGCTGAAATAATTAAAAATGATGCTGGTTTGATATGTGTATATGTCTGCATGAAATAAATTTGAAAGTGAGCATGGAGAGGGATATTAAAACTGCTTAGTAGATTGAGAGCAAGAAAGAAAAATCTTGACTGGCATATGGCAGCACATTACAAAACAACAGACACTGGGTGTTTTGAATTTTATTGTTAAATCTGGAGTATTCCTTCTGTCGAGAAGCACGCTGAAATTCTGAATCTTTCTTTTTGAGCTATTTTCTCAAAACTAGCACCAGAGAGATTCTCCTGCATTCTTTATTGATAAATAACAGTACTCATTCAAAAGAGTTTTCTTTTGAAACTGATTTCAAATAACTTTTGTGAGTTTTTCATGTACTTCATGGGGTTAGTTTTGTATGTGTGAATATAATTTATTTTATTCTCTCTAACAAATCTGAAGCCTTCTTGACCTTTTTCCTGAGTTTCCATCTAATCCATAACATAACTGGGGGACCTTTCAGTAGTACTGCAGCCATTACTGCTAATGAAAATCCTTAGCAGAGGATTAGAAATTACTGAAGAATTTCTGATTCCTCTAGAGAAATTCAGAGAAGCCATTCTCTGGTTCTTTGCCTACAGATCTGATGATAATTTTACAAAGCCATTCATGCTCAACTCTATTTAAAATATGCTTTTGGGGCTTCTCCTGATCAGGGGGTCTCCATGGAACATGTCAAAACCTGCAAAATGGTAGTCACAATGTTGCAAAGCCTCACCACTTTGTATGTGCATTTTCATTCACACATACAAATGTTGATTTGATTGATTGCAATGTCCTATCCACCATCTTGAAGATTTTGATAACTCTCCACACCTGCTCTTGAGCAAGATGGTCAGATGAAAGAGGATCCATAGAAAGTTCTACAAAATATACTGGCATAAAAGCAGCCTTGAAGAAGTCATTCAACACTTCCTTATCCCTGGAAGAACAAAGGAATGAAAAAGAAACTCCTGAATGAATAAAGTCCTGCCTTTATTCTCATTGGTATAAGAAGAGACAGCTCTTTTCTTTATATTTTTTTTCAGCTTTGGATAACCTTTTTCTTAATGTCATTGACTTCAATTTGAATGGGGTAATTGGGAAACTGATGATCATTTGGCAGGCATAACATTAATGAGACAGCCTTAACTTTTTCTTTACCTGATAAAAGTCTGGCATACAACACTGCAAATACAATTAAGAAATAAAGGTAGTCCTTGACTTATGACCTTGACAATTGAGCCCCGCATTTTTGTTAAGTGATTTTTGCCCATTTTATGACCTTTCTTGCCATAGTTGTTAAGTGAATCATCAGACTTGATAAGTTAGTAACCCAGTTGTTAAGTGAATCTGATTTTCCCATTGAGTTTGCTTGCGAGAAGGTCGCAAAATGTGATCCCATGACCCTGGGACACAACAGTCATAAATATGAACCAGTTGCCAACTATCTGAATTTTCATCACATGATCATGGGGATTCTGCAAAGGTTGTAACTGTGAAAAATGGTCATAAGTCTTCAGTGCCATTGCAGCATTGAATGGCCACTAAAAGAACTGTTGTAAGTTGAGGACTACCTGTAATAATATCTGTAACCAGAAGAGGAAGACTTTTGTTGCACTGAAGTAGAAATACAAAAAGCTAAAGAATAGTCTTGTGCTAGGAGGAATTTGTCTGATGTAGTAATTTAGAGGTCTCTGAGCACCAAGCAAATTAAGGTTGGGTTGAATTCTTAGGTATATCATTAGTATCTCCTGGAAAATACATTGTGGATTAACTTGTTAAACTTGGCAGGCTACTAGGATTTGGCAAGACTACTAGGCAAAACAAGAATTTCCATTATACCCTAAAGTATTGCTTTCAAAAAATAAAAATAGTTGTAGCATTCATCACTCTTGAAAAGTGCCCCAAAGACAATGGAATTATTCCATTCTTAGCCTTCTCAGCTTCCTGCTCCTTACCTTGATATTCTACTTTAAAACCAGGCTTGTTCTGTGAGTGGTCACTGTGGAAATATAAGGTGGTTTCGTGTGACGTGGAAAGAAGAGAGCCTGGGAGGTCGGTCCCACTAAATCGGCTGATGATATTACTGGTATCGTATGGCCCATTGCGAATTTCAACAAAGTCATGATTAGGTTCAGTGGAAAAGTTTAAGAACTGGAGATGAGCACCTGCACATGGCAGAGAAAGTGAGAGAAAGGAGATTTCATTAACTGAATTGCTTCTGTGTTTGATTAACTTTCCATCATTCTCCCCCAAAATATAACTTGCAGAATTCTCAAGGTTTCAGAGTAAGATCTTTCATAGACAATATTGTACAATGTGGTAGGTGCCAGAAGATTATCAGTATTACTCCTAGTGATAACCTGAACAAGTCCCTGCAATTTTCTTGCTAACGTTTTTAGAAGTGGTTTTATCTTGCCTTCTTCATCCTAGGGCTGAGAGAGACATATTGGACCAAAGTCATCAGGTGGTTTAGGATTAGAAATAAATCAACCTGGTTCTCATGTATGTATTGCTTCATAAATGCCATTTAGGTACATTTTGTGCCCCTTGGACCCTTGGAGCACTATACCACCAGCCCTGATTTAGAAATAAAAGATGAAACATCACCAGAAAGCACACTCAGAGGACCTAGACAGCTACTTTGTTTGTATTTGGTATTTTATTTTCTAAAACAATGTATTTATTCCCTGCTTCCTTGTAACTCAATAAGGTTTATTCCAATATACCTCTTGACTATTCCATTGCTATAATTCTGGAGGCCTCCTCTGTTTCTGGGTAATAGCAATTTTTCTCCTGGTAGGTAGTGGATCTCAAGTGGCCAATCCCACTTCATATTTGCTTTGCTTTGCTTTGCTATACTTCACTTTTAGGCTACCTATGACCAAAGTACATGGGTGAAGCATAAACAGCAACTGGATTGCTAATTTGACACCATCACCAAATACATTGTGACTTACTTTGAAAGAATGGGGATACAGAAGGATGTGGTGGAGAACTGTAGTTTGAGGGGCAGGAAATGGATTTGTGGCAAGATTTCCCTTGCCTGGATCATGGAGAACTAACCTCTCATGAATTGCCTACCATTTTCCCTCCAGTACCATCAGCTAGTCATTTGGATTTTGCACGTTGGATTTAACTGGGACAATTAGATAGGACAATATCCCCACTACTGAGAAGGAGACGGAGAAGAAGAAAGAAAGAGAAGAAAGAAGGAGAAGAAGAAGCCTACACTGAATCCAAATCTTAAGAAAAAGTGCTCACCAACTTGCATTGGAAGGGATATAGCATTCATTAAAAAACTCATTACATTTTATGACCAAATTTAAAAATGGTTCATCAGCTTCTGGATCGAGTGTTATTTTTGACTTTGAAATGGTCTTGCATGAAATTATTTTTATTATGATAATTATTTATTTAACAGGACCAACTAAAACAAGTACAGAATAATATATTAAAACAGAACAATGTCTATGTTCTTAAAAGTGGAAAAGTATCATTGGCATATTTAAAGTTGCACAAAAAGTAATGTTTGTTACCAATATGGCCCTTAGATAAAACAACAGGGTCAGATAGGAGTTGAATGTTCCTACTTTCAATATTAATATCAGCCGAAAATCCATAATCATGTTAAAGAAAAAAGGCCATTTCAAAAAAGCATTTTAGGAAGAAATATATCTGAATATATTTGTGTGAATGTATTCATGCTAAAGTGGGATGAGAATCCAAAATGTCTTATAATAGACAGTTAAGTTTTTTGACAGGGAGATGATGGTAGTGAAGAGACCTTCCACCTCATTATTCTGGGCCAAACTCATGTAATTAATTTATTTCTTTAAACAACGATACAAAATGGAAAAGTCTGGATCCAGAACGTTATGTTCTGGAACAGGCTAAATTGAGAGTTCCAGGACTGGTCTGTGCATTCTTGGAAGGGTATCATCTGGAACATGAAGGACAAAATGGTTTTCTGGAGGTAAAATAAAAATTTCAAAGAGAAAAATGAAATATTCCAGATAACTATTATATGCACATAACTATTTCCATTTGCTTTAAAATGTCATTATTATGAATACTTCCCAATTATCTGCAGGAAATCTGGAAGTGTCTTGAAAGAAGATGGAATACATATCCAATTGCTGGTTGAAGATTTAGAATGTGAAAGTTTTGCCAAAGGAATTCTAGAAAAGGTGAGGTGGTACTATCTGAACTGCTGCCTCCCCAGTGTTACATTTGTTTTCTTCTACTCTGCTAGCTTTTGTTAAACAAAAGTCAAAATGCTTTCTCTTTATCCATCCATCCATCCATCCATCCATCCATCCATCCATCCATACCAAGGAGATCGGGGTTGGCTTATCCTGGATCAAGCCATGAAAAGTATCTGAAAAGAGATATCTGAGATGGGAAGGATGCTGTGATTTCCTTACCAAATCCTACAGTAAAGGATATCTTCCAGGTACAATCACTGTTGCTAGGGTAGTTTCCAGGAAAGCCAGGGCTCAGGATGACACCTTCCATCTCCTCCAAGATTCCGCCACACTGGGCTGTTAAAATTACAATAAAGCAGATGGTCATAAACTATTTCAGATGTCTTTGTCTTTGCGTTGAGTGATTGTCAGGACCACTGAAGAAAGAGCTGATGGATGGGCACAGGATTGATTGCTGAAGGTTCGGTGTACCCCATCAAGAACATCTTTAAAAAGATTAATAGGGGATGCCAAATCCATTGCTAGCCAGATTGAATTATGTTCAACTAAGTCAGGCATAGCAAGTGGTTCATCGATTGCATGTTAATCCAAACCCCTCACCAAATGTGCAAATTCTTTATTTGAAATTTAAAATGAAGTCATAATATACTGAAATAGAATTTAGAATGCAGGCGACATCCTCAGGGAGCTATACTTCATGAATGAAGCCTGGGGGTTGATCCCAGTTCTTAGTCCTCATTTGTTGACCCTCCAAGTTGAACTAATATTAATTGTGTCAAAATTTATCAGACTAATTTTTTTCACACCAACTGGGAGTGGAGTGGTGGGTCCATGAAAGAAGGTGGTTAAAAAAATCAATATGTTGGCCACAACTGCACACTGGAAGCCCTGCCCTTTTTAATATGTGTTACAAGTAAAAAAGGGGTATGGACTTGATCTTATGATCATTGCTGTGGCCGCCATTTGACTTTTTAAAGCCTCTCCATGAATATCCCTCCCAAACAGATAAATTTCTATTCTAGGGAGTATGGGACAATTTCCTTTCCCACCATGTACTACCCATATGCCAACAAGGAAACTTATGGAGGTTATGCCTTCCTGTTTTCGACTCCTAGATCTGGGTCAATTTTCCATCTTCAATTGTATATCTATAATGGGAAGAAGAAATAACTTTGAGGGCCAGAAGAAGAGCAGCAGGCAAAACAATGATTGGATAAAAGAAATTTGAGCCCAGAGTGAAATTGTAATCTGAGAAAGTAAGTGTCTCAGGCTTGACCTTCCCTTGTTCTCATGAAGATCAAGTATATTCAGACTTGTAAGATTCTGTTACTGAAGCCTTATAATAAAAATAGGATTAGCATTCATAACTTTGGTTTCCTAGTCTAGTATACCTTGAAGGGCTCACAATATTCAGGACCACTTCTTGGACTATAATAGACATCTAGCTCCCTTCCATATAGTCCAAATCAGAACCTAGAGGACTATATTTTTAATCCACACTGACATTTGACAGCACAGATTCCCTTCATTATATGAATTTTTTCCCCTGCTGATTCTATTGCTTTCTAATTTCATGCCTCCTGATGTCTGTTTAAATGAAACTCCTTCTCAATTATTTAAAAAGGGGAACATCTGGATAAAAGAAGATGGGAAATCTCTAGTCAGTCCATTTTGTAGGGACACAGTAGCAGTTTATCAAAACTTGATTGCTTCTGTCTTTTGGAATGTGACACAACAATATTTATATCTCTCTGCTATCATTTTTTTTCCAGCAAGAAAGGGAAGCATAGTGTCAAAGGGTATTTCTTATTCAGGAGGTTCAGCCAGAAAATCAGGCATACTAATGCAACAAATTAAGCACTCTGCATCTAAAAGGAGGTAGTAAAAACAAACCCATGCAATTTTTTTATTTAGGTGTTTTACAATCATAGAACATAAACTAACAATGTTGGAAGGGACCTTGGAAGTATTCTAGCCCAACCCTTTGCTCAAGCAGGAGGCCCTATACCATTCCAGACAAATGGTTGTTCAATCTCGTCTTAAAAACCTCCAGGGATGGAGCAAGCCATTTCACTTGTTCTCACTATCAGGAAATTCTTCCTTAGTTCTAGGTTGGATCTCTTTTTAATGATCTTCTACCTTGTCAATTCTTATCCTGCCCTCGGATGCTTTGAAGAACAGGTCGACTCCCTCTTTTCTGTGACAGCCCCTTAAGTGGGTCTATGACTATTCATCGCAGCCAACTCGTAATGGCCAACTCACCACAGTCAACATCCTGCAACCAAATCACTGCAGGACAACTTGCCACAGCCAACGTCTCACAGGACAACTCACTGCAGCACAAGAGTTACACTAATATCAAAGCGAATAGTGGAACAGAATCATTAAAGAAAGGATGCAAAAGGAGGGACAAAATGAAATATGAATGGCAAAAATTAAAATAATTTTTATTTATTTNNAATAATTAAATAGAATTGTTAAATTGTCTCATGGTGAGTTGTCCCATGGTGAGTTGGCCGTGGCGAGTTGGCTATGGCAAGTTGTCCCATTTCTCCCTCAAGTACTGGAAGACTGCTATCATGTCATCTCTAGTTCTTCTCTTTGTCAGAGTAGACATAACTAGTTCCCTCAATCATTCATCATATGGTTTATCCTCCAGTCCCCTTATCATCTTTATTGCTCTTTTCTGCACTCTTTCTAGGATCTCAATATCTTTTCATAGTGAGCAGAACTAGGTTCACCAACCCATCTTTAAATTCCACAACATTACAAATGAAAAGACAATTTAGCTTTCTCTCTGTACATCAATATATTTTTACTTTAAAAAATATTGAACATTATGTGATGCTTAAAAAATAGCCAGACATTGTGCAAAAGTAAAAGAAGGATGGGCAAAATTGAAGCAGAGTGTGGACAACTATTCCAGTTCTGAGACTTTTGTTCCCACTTTCTGTTTCTTTTTTTCCCCCTTTCTGCTTCTTTTCTTTCCCCAAAACAGGAAATTTCCAAAAAAGGTAAATAGGGTTGATAGAAGTGATATTCTGCATGAGAGTTTTAAAATTAAACCATGGGGCACATGTACTTTAATTCTGAGGAAACTGCAGGATCAGGAATATCTGCAAGATGTAGTAAAAAAACCCTCAGGATTATGATGATGGAATCTCTGCCTATTTAAAAGAGAAAAGTAGAGAAATTATCATCATTGAAGAGTGACATACAAAGTTTGATGTGATATGTGTGTATGTGATTGTTCTATCTTTTATTGTTCAATGAAAATTGTTTTAATTTTTGATTGGGAGTCATCCAGAGTTTATTATAAGATAGGCAGCTATATATATGTTTTAAATAAACAAAGAATAAAATAAAATCTGTCAGCATCCTTCCTGGCTTCTTAAGTTTCTTGAAATCTCAAGAGATATGTCAGGGATAATTCCTCCTCTTTTTTTTCAGATTTGTGCAGCAAGGTTTCCTTCAGAATGATAAAATAATGAATAATGGAAACATCAAGACCAGGAAAAGCACCATATATACTAACTCAAATGACAAAACAAGCTTTAAAAAAGTATTAAGAGAAACATTGCTTCTGCTTTCTTCCCCTTATTCCCCAGAGAATTCAGAATTTATTTTAAATTTCTCTCTCAATGGGAATATTTTGTAGCTTACTACATACTGGGTGTCAAATTTCACTCCTGCACTGATTGTATTTTGGAATTCAATGCAAGTGCATGTTCAATGTCACATCTATTGCGGATCAATGTTTTGAAAGTCACTAGGGGTTTACTGCATGTGGGGAAAGTGACTTGCAAGACCTCATCTTTTAAGCTGATCTGTCACTTGTTCCTTTACTCAAAAATGGGCAAGGGTTTTTATACTAACACTGATTCGGCTGTTTTATGCTAATATTGATTCAACTGTTTCCATGTTCGTGGAACAGAGGTCTGCAGGCATACAAAATAAAAACGTTCTGATGAAGTGCAAATAAGGGGGAGGCCACCTTCAATTACTGTTCATAACTGAGTGGAACAAAATGTTGATGGGCTGAACATGGGAAAAGAGACACAGGATACAACACAAATAGAAAGGAACATAAGACAGAATTGTTGCAGCATAACTAGAAGACAAAGATATATTAAAACATGGAAATAACACTCTTTGGTGAACACTAGCTTGGTTCATATGAAACACCAAGATCTAAAATACAATTGCCATATTCACATAAGTGTAAATCAATAAATCAAGGATATTATACTTATAACAGGTTTGTGTGGTTTACACAGCATGCTAAAAATGGTTGTCCCAAAGGTGCTTTTTTTCAAGAGGCAACTGGATTTCTTTGTTTTTCCTTGAACACATTTTGCTTCTCATTCAAGAAGCTTCTTCAGTTCTGAAGAACTGAACTGAACTGAACTGAAGAAGCTGCTTGGATGAGAAGTGAAATGTCTTCAAGAAAAAGCAAAGAAAGTTCATCTGCCTCTTGAAAAAAGCACCTTTGGGACAACCATCACCTGGATGACTGAGAATCTCTAAAGACATTTAAAAATAGTTGACTTTTGAGAACATACTCTACTACAAGCTATCCAAACCCATTTTAGCCTAGCCTGGCATGTTGGGTTAACACAACCCTTAGAAAGTACTTCCTTTAGGCTGGAAGAGACAGTGGTAATCATCTGGAAATTCCAAAAATGAATGACTATCTCACAGCAAGTTCAATGGTTCACCTCCTGTTTCCACTTCCTGCTGTTGCTTTTATTCCTGTCTCAGAGAACAATTATGCTGACCAGAAAAAAATGAAGCTTTCAAAGTACTTCCCTAACTTCATTTCCTGCATCAAATTGATTATTATTCCAAAGTTATTATTTTTAATAAATCCACAAAGCCAATAGGAAAACCAGAGAGAATCACAATTGCAGCAAAATATTAAGTCATTAAGGTCAGAATAGGCTCCTACAAGCATGTACAGATAACTGCTAGAAAAAGCCTCTATTTATTGGCTACGGAGTATACAACCTGGAATAAAGTATTTAGATGATGAGTTTCATTACCTTAAACTGGGGAGATCATACCTTTTATAGGAGACAGACTGACTATTCTTGTCCTTGCATAAATCACTGAAGATCTAGTCTAACAGATGTTCGCTGGGTATTGTTTGTAATCTTGGCAAGATAGCAAACACATTCATCTATTACTGACCTCATTCCTGTCTGGGAAAAGACACTTATTTGTGGCACCTTTGTTTTCTACAGACAAGAGGTGGCTAAAATTGAGCACAAAAGCTTACAAGAAAGCTTGCTGTTTTAAAGAGAGATGAGAGAATATGAAAACAGCATTAGATGAGAATACAGTTTCACAAAAGAAGGATTTCTTCGACATTCAGATGCTCACTAACTTGTGAGAGAATAGTGGAACATCAGAAAGTAACATGAACAGTTAAATGTTACACATGAAGTACTCAACATATAACAAGGATTATCATAGCTGGCATTTTTCTTTCTCAAAGCACACACACACACACCCAGTCCTCAGTCCAAGGCTTGGATCAGATATGCCAAGGAAAGACTGCAACGTATGGTTGCAGTGCCCCGTTTATTCCTCCTCTTCTTAATAAGAGTCAATTTTGGGGTAGACAGGGTAGAACTCGGGGAACCATAAGTTCTAGTTCTCAGTTGGGCTTTTAATCCAACCCACCTTTCACGATGAAACAGGAGGTGGGACCATTTATTTTTGAAATCTTCAAAAATAAAGCTCAGCTACTAAATAATTAAATACCTTCATTACTGAGGAAAGAAGGAGGGAAGGCAGGCAGGCAGGCAGGCAGGCAGGAAGGCAGGCAGGCAGGCAGNGAGGAGAGAGAAAAAGAAAGGAAAGAAGTGAGGTAGAAAAGGGAGGGGAGACAGAAGAGAGGGAGGAAAGAAGACAGGTGGGAGAGAGAAAAAAAGGTGGGAGGAAGGAAGGGTCCTTGGCAAGGAACTAAATAAAACTTTTACCTATACAAAGTGGAGGAGGATAGTTCCAGCGTCGCACAGTTCCTGGCATGCAGGAAATATGAGAGTGCCCCTGAAGCAAAGGCAGAAAGAAAGAAAGAAAGAAAAAACCATTAGCAAGTAGGAAGCAAGAAGGAACTGAGAAACAGGCCAAATGGAAAGCATAGGCAGGGTACCTATTTCAGCCAAATGACATTCTTTAGCACAGAATGGAAGCGATACACACTGCAGCCTGGAATTCTAAGATAACATAGCTTCCTTTCATTAAATGAGCAAAACATCAAGAAAAGAGCTAAAGGTACACTCGAAAAGGAAAATAGACAAAAGACAAAACAAATTTTAAAAAAGAAGATATTGTACACAGACGTGTGTGTGTGTGTGTGTCTACACCCCTCCCCAATACACACAACTTTATGAATAAATATGAGATGCTCAAAAAAGTGCAATAATAGTACTGAATATTGGTATTGAAAGTGTTTCTACCCAAAATGACATTTATCAGGAAAATGTATTATGACAAAAGTGTTAATTATATTTAAGAAATGTTAAAATATGGTACAAATATAAATAATTTTGAACACACAGTACCTTACTTTGATTCTGGAATGTTTAACTCTACAGTTCTAGTGTTTTATTTTGCATTAATTTTTCAGCAAAATCCACCTCCCACACTTCTAAATACCACTGATCCAGAGAAAGGTGTAAATTTGATTTTTCAGTATTTTCCAGTAAGATACCTTGCAGCTAACAACAGGAAATGAAATTAATTCCTTGTGCTGCATCAATTTTTACACTACAAAGCAACAGGAAGGTTCAAATTACTCAATTTTCCGGAAGTCTTCAAACAATTTTAACCAAAGGCATCCTCACCAAAGATGTTAAAAATGGATCAATTTGATTGCAACCTCTCCAAAATAACCGAGAAAGATTGCACTTTATATAATTTGAGTGGCACCTACAGATGCTCTTTATATTTAATGCTGATGTCTTGTCAAAAGAAAGGTTAGGCCACAAAAGTTACAATAAGATTCTTTGCCTTCAAGTACCAAATATTTCTCTAGTGTTCTTTTGAGAGATTCAGGAAGTGCTATGATTGAGATTGAGAGTTTTATACCACACTGATGTGATTCCTTGATTTTAACTGAGGTTGCTGTATTCTATGTCAAATGTTATTCATGTTCATCTGATAGGAATTTGCAAGCTTCTTCTAAGGCAGTGTTTTTCAAATTTGGCAACTTAAGTATTTTTCAAGCTTGGCATGTTGGCTCAGGAATTCTGAGACTTGATGTTCACATAACTTATGATTGTCAAGTTTTAAAACACTGCTCTGAGATAATTATATAAAGTTCATACAATAATTTTCTTCCCATCTTTTTTTTCCATGGTAGCCAGACATTAGAATGGGCTGTGATACTGATGTCTCAATTTACCTTGACAAAGGTAATGATTTTCAATCCACTTTAACTCTTTTTTTTTTCAGAATTAAATAATTATTTGGAGAGTGGGTAGGTACCTGGAGAGCATATCCTGGCTCACACTGAAAGGAGACCACATCATTCACCACATATCTTTCACCAATTTTCAGGCCATTACTGGGGACAGCAGGTTCTGGGCAGCTGGAGAGACCCACAGCTAAAAAAACCACAAACAGTTAATCAATATATATTTAGCATTATCCATTTGTGCACGTATCACTACTCAAACAGGCTGTAGCTACTGTAGATACCATGAATTAAGAAAATTCATCCCACTTTCCCGGTGTTTGTTTTTTCCAGAGAGCTAGTTCTTCACATAATGTGTCTGAAGTAGGATAATTTGAATTTGGACATTAGTTCCTTGAGTAAGGATGCTGGGTTTGATGATCCATCAGTTTGTTTTCTTGGCCAATTTACAATTCACAGAGTCAATATCATTTTCTATTTGTATTATTTCAATACCTTGAACCTTGGATGAACTTCAGCACGTCAGCATTGTTTGATGTCACCCTGACTTGTCTGAGTTTTTTTCTCCCTACCAAGCCTTCTTGGAGATCTTTTCCTCAAACTTGTTTCATGGAAGGCATCATTTGAGTCCCTGACTTCACCCTTCAGAGATCCCAAGGACAGATTCAGTGCATTATGGCTCAGCTCTGAAGTCAGGTGAAGACTTTTCAGCAGAATTGGCCCAGAGGATATTCTCAGTACAAGTATGTGAAAAAGCTCCACCTTTTCCTCCATCCCTCTTTTCTGCTCTTTATCTTATACTGCGTAGCAAAACATAGGATAAGAGCCGTGGTGGTGCAGTGGTTACAATGCACTACTGCAGGCTACTTCTGCTGACTACCGATTGCCAGCAGATTGGCAGTTCAAATCTCACCAGGCTCAAGGTTGACTCATCCTTCCATCCTTCCAAGATTGCTAAAATGAGGACCCAGATTGTTGGGGACAATATGTTGACTCTGTAAACTGCTTAGAGAGGGCTGTAAAAGCAATGTGAAGTGGTATATAAGTCTATTGCTATTGCTATTGCTATAGGAATAGAATATCAGTATAAGATAGGAATGGAACAGATCAGAATACAGACTCATTGGATTGGATTGGTCTCCTCGTCTAATGCTGCCCAGGGGAAGAATTCTCATACTACCCCAGAAAAGGCTATCCAACTTCCCCTTGAAAGCCTCCAGTGATGGAGTTTCCATGACTCCAGGAGGCAGGCTGTTCCATTGCTTAATACTCTGATGATCAGAAATTTCTTCATTTTGAGTTTGGATCTCTCTTCATAAAGTTTCCACTCCTTGGTTCTTGTCCTTCCCCCAGATAAGCCCACATTCTTGTCCTTGTTACAATCTTTCAAGTATTGCTATTATGCTTCAGCTACACTTTCTCTTCTTTAAGGCTAAACATACCCAATTCCATTAACCATTCTTCATAGGTCGCAAGCCTTTCACCATCTATGTTAATTTTTTCCTGAACACTTTCCAGTTCCTATGTTGCCTTGGATGAACAGAACTGGACACTGTATTCCACATATGATGTGATCAATGCATCTATTTACTTCCCCTGATCCCAATATTCTACCTCTGTTGATATAGCCCAAGGTTGCATTGGCTCCTTAGTATGGTACAATGCAGCACATGGTATCTGCAGCATACTAAATCTGCTTAATTTGTATTCTATCAGGAGACCCTGATCTTTGTCCAAAGTATTGCCATAGATGCAAACACTTCTAGCCCCAAACTTGCTTTTTTTTTGCATGAGGACCAACATTCAGTTTTTTAAGAGCACTTTGAACCTTGAACCTCTGAATCATTGCTGCAAGGATCTGAAAAATGCTACTAAATGAATGAATGCATATGGTGATATAAAGGATTTTTCACTAAATAGGCTTTCTGGCTTTTTTTAGCATGCAAAAAATCTAGTGCAGATGAGTTAAGGCAAGAGAAATGAAAGAGTATTTTTGAGTTTCTAAAAACAGCCTCCAGAAAGGGAAGGAAAAGAAAGCTTTTAAAGAGGCACTTTGTTGATATGTCAAGCAAGCCGCAAAGCAAAAATATATATTTAATCTCTCTTTATAAGCTTCATCTTTTTCTGCTCCTGGAAATGGCCAGTTGAGCAGCTACTCCCACTATTATCCTTGTATTTCTGTATGGGAACTAAGCTCTGAAAGTTGATTAATTCCACAGCACTTTGCCCTGGAGAACTCTTAACAGCTTGGTATCAAAAATGTTATTGTTATGAAGTGCCAGATATGCAGGTGCCTTAGCAGCATGAAATTTGTCTTGACATGGGGAATGTATAAAGCTGCTACATTGATTTAGTTTGTTGATCTACCTAGTCCATGAATACAGCAACCGTGAACAGTGCAAGGCAAAAATATCTTCTATTCTCTCTACTGGACAACTCACTAAATGCACTGGAGACTGATCAGGAGATTTTCTGCATAGAAAAATAATGGAAGTATAGAAGACTTCATATAACATATCATTTTTAGCAGGATGAGAATGGTTCTCAATCATGTTATTTTTCAGAGTTTCAAGTTTTCATGATTTTTATCAAACAAATCATTTTGAAGATGCTGTGTGTTAGGCCATGACTTTGTTGTCCATCAACCTATATGTTCATTAAACTATGATATCTAGTTGATTATTGCACCATATTACCTTCCATTAAAGAATTAATTGAAGATAAGAGGTAGAAAAGATCTTGAAGATCATCTCATCCATGAATCTACAGCATTCCTGTTACCTTGCCAACCAGCCTCTGCTTATACACCTCCAGTAAATCCACCATGTCCTGAACAATCATTATTATTAATAATTTTTCCCTATTGTTCACCTGCAATCAATTTCCTTATTTTTTGTGTTCTTGTCTTATCTTCTGAAACAACTCTGAACTATTCTGCCTCATCTTTTACAACATGGCAATTCAGATATTGAACAACTATATTTTGCCTCCAAGCTAAATCATCTTCAACTGTTTCTTGTAAGGTTTTTCTTCCAGGCCCCTTATCATCTTAGTTGAGAAGGACACCCCTAATTTGTTAATGTTCTTCCTAAAATGTGGATGGAATTGGTTATACCATTCTCAACATACTATAGTTTGAACAATGTAGAATAGAGAACAATTATTTCTTTTGGTCTTGACATTGTATTTGTTGTAGTCTAGGATTGTATTTCCTTTTTCTTTAGCTTTGTTGGCTCATGTTCAATTCTTGATCTCCAAAATATCAAAGTTTCATATGTATTGTTGCCCAGAATGCCTCCCTACATCACCACCCCCATTCCATAATTATACCTATGATTTTTCTTACTCAAATGTAGGACTTTGCATTTAATCTTGATGGTTTCTGCCCAGCTTGTCAAAGACCTCCTGAATCTTGATACTGTTCCTTATGGTGTTTATTATCACTGCATCTTTCTGTTGATATTTTCTAACCCCTCATCCATGACATATGTTGAATTGCACAAGCCCTAAATGGTATATTTCACCCCTGTTTGATGGAGAGCCATTGATATACACTTCCAAACGTTTGTTCGGTCAGTTTTTCTCCATCTGGTAGTAGCACAGTCCAGCTCATTTTGTTATCTTATCTATGAGAATCTCTTAAACTTTACTGAATGTTTTGCAGAAATCAGTTAACTGGAAGAAGATGGTAGAACTGTGGGCTTAAAGCTTTCCTTCAATATGGCAGAATCCCAATTAAAGTGCATTAAAATCACAACACTATTATTTAGCCCATGATGGAAGCTTCAAGAATTAAATCCTGCACCACTAATTCTACATTTAAAATGTTATGACTCCAGAATACTCCACCCATGTAATGCATGTGTACAGTCCCTATGCAAATGAATATATCATACATGCTGATGATCTTCTCTGGTGGAGTGAAAAAGGACACTGCTGTTGTTTTTTCCACCATGGGACTTCCGTCAGAAGCTGACTGGCAGGGCCCAGCAAGGACCATCTGTTCTGATAGTCTCAGCCTGAGCTCTGGCTGTGGCGGGGATATAGTGCATAGACTATATCATGCACCTTTGGTCACCAGGGCTTCAATTTGACCATTTCAACACATGAAATTGTTGAGGTGCTTGGTTCAGTATCACATGGATTATTTTCTACCTCCCCCCCGCCCGATCAGCACTCGATGGGGAGTGATTATGGCATGTGGGATAGGGGTTTCTTCTCCAACTTCTTTGTAAAGTTATCTCTGCTAGAAAAGAGCCTTTGGAGAAGGACCATAACTCATAGAATAACAGAGTTGGAANNNNCCTTGGAGGTCATCTAGTCCAACTCTCTGCTTGAACAGGTGACCCTATACTATTTCAGACAAATAGCTGTCCAGTCTCTTCTTGAAAACTTCTTGAGTCTCTTCTTGAATGCTCCAGTGTTGAAGCCTTCCACAAGCCTATTCCACTGATTGATTGTTCTCACCTTTCGGAAATTTCTCCTTAGTTCTAGGTTGCTTCTCTCCTTGATTACTTTCCATCTATTGTTTCTAGTCTTGCCTTCAGGTGCTTTGGAAATAGTTTGACCCTCTCATCTTTGGGGCAATCCCTCAAATATTGGAACTTATATGGAGCTTTAACTCATTTGTACAGAGCTTTAAGTGCTCCAGTTTGCTTGCAACCATCACGTTAATGTAGGGGTGGGCAACTATGGCAACTTTACAACTTGTAGACTTCAGATCCCAGAATTCCTGAGCCACTACTCTAATGCTAGCAAAATCTTTTTAAAAAGGGAGGGTTCAGAGGCCAAGTCTAAAGAAGATTTAGCTCTCCCACCCGCACTTCCTGTCTTCAATTATTCCATAAATCCTTTAGCCTAAGGCCATGAAAAACTAATGCCAATCAGTATAGCTAGTAATGAAAGTATTGGTTTTATGACCAGAGGAGATAAATCTTTAAACAGCATCCATAGTTCGATAGCAAAGAAAATGAATGAAACCTTAGATCAATCTCTAGCATCTTTAATTAACTAGCTCCATCTTTTGTGTCCACCTGGTAAATCTCAGAAATAAATCTTGAGAGGATGGAAAAGGATAGTTTGAATTTTAATTCAGGGAAGAAGTATTTGCTAACAGGGAGACAACGATTGCATATAATCATTACACAATAGTGTATGTATTGACAAAAACATTAAGTGATCTTTGAAAAATCAATAATCTTTTTTTTTAAAGCAAGATTGGCTATTGTACACAAGGAAAGATGTTTTATGATCTGTTCCAAGCTCCATAATTTTAAAAAATAATGTTCCTTTAAAGAACTATACGGATCAACAAAAGTACAATTTGCAAACCACAGGAAATAATAGCACTATCATTTGAAAGTTTTCAGACAAAATCAAAACAGGTTAGAGAAGGATGGTGGAGAATATTCTTTCTATTCAGGTATATTAAGGAGGGATTTAAGTCCTCGAAGGCCTTAATAGGAACAACAAATGGCCACAAAGGACTAATCCTCCATAATGAACATAGCATTTTTACTTAGATGTTGTGGGCAGCACCTTCCTCTCAATTTGAGAAATCCCAGCATTACATATCCTAACATAAATTTGCCCCAGTACAGAAAATGCCATCCCTCAACTGAATAGTGACCAGATGTTGGTGACAGGTTTTCTACTATTCGATCGTGGACACGCTATACCTGGAACCCTGTGCCCAGTTCTGAGTATTTTGCTTTTTCTTTTCAGGAATACTGGAACAGGTCAAGGGAAGGTCAGTGCGTATGAACAAGAGATCAGAGCCTAATTTCTGCATGGAGGAGCTAAAGGGAATAGGTATATTCACCTTTGAGAAAAGAAACTAAGAGGAAATATGATATCATTTTGGAAAAACCTGAAGGGATGTACTATAGAAAGCATCCAAAACATTATTATTCCCAAATCTTGGACATGAAATAAAAGATTTAAATTACAAGATGGCAGATTTCAATACCAATTACACATTCAGAAATATCAGTTACCAGGGAAGATGGTAGGTTCTCATTCAATAGATGACTTCAACTTGAAATTACAGAATCATTTATTTGAGACACTGGATTTGGGAAGCTGGTTTCCTGCACTAATCTGGGATTTGGGCTTAATGGTCTCCTCCAATAGTAACACTTTTTGGATTAATTTCTAGGTTCTATAGTTAATTGGTTTAAATTCAAACTCTTCTAGTTTCCACCCAAGGCACTTCTCTGATAATTTACCATTCAGTGATTGTATATCCCATCCCTTTCTTCCAGTTGCTTGGATTTACTGAATCTGGGATCTATCACATGCCACATCTCCCATTTGCATAATGACTGCAACTCAGCACACACAATCTAAACAATTGGCACTGCACTGAAATGAGCTTACTTTTGTACTCCAGGTGAAATCCAGCAGCAGAGACACTGATGTCAGAGTAGAAGTGCAAATACAGCTGGTTAGAGGTACTGTTGAGCAAGGCAGGGACAGTGGTACCTAATGGAAGGAGAGGGGAGAGAGACACAAGAGGAAGGAATCAGTCAGAGGGCATATTTTAGAGTGCTAGGAGAGGATTATGTTCATGCCAATCTTGATATGCTGGCTGGGGAATTCTGGGAGTGAAGTCCACACATCTTCAGATTGCCCAGATTGCCATATATTGCTCTAGATGGATTTTAAAAGTATGAACATTTCATATAATTGAAAGCTTTGTCAATCCCTGCAAAGTAAAAATAAGTGGGAAGCAGAGGAAAGCACCATCTGGTGGAATCTGACACTGAGTCTCAGGTAGGAGGGGTAATTTCCCTAGGAGCTAAAAGGTCTTGAATCCCTGGTATGCAGAAAGAGGCCCAGAAGGGACCCTCCCTTATGATTCATATGGTATATCTGATAGTTATACAGAGTGTGTTTTAGTTTGGAATCCTTTCTATAGGCCAGGCACAATTAAAAAACTAGATTCTTGTGCATAGGGTTGAGCAAAAAATCTTTCTGAATTGCAGCTTAATGTATGGTCCTAATCCTTTGTTAGAGGAGGGTAAACATAGAAAACCAGTCTGAATAACTCACAGTGTCATTCTTCATTCCTTGCACCTAACATACTTGTGTCTGATGTCTTCTTTTATATACCACTTACACTTTTCAGATACATCCAGTGGTGGGATCCAATTTTTTTTACTCCCAGTTCTGTGGGTGGCTTGATGGGCATGGCAGGGGAA
>AZIM01000890.1:88106-102313 GCA_000516915.1 Ophiophagus hannah
TATCATCAGCATATTGATGGTACCTCACCCTGAACCCACGGATGACCTCGCCCATACATAAACATGTATCAACATCTACTGACCTCAATAATACTTGCTAATCCTTCTAGCCCTTATAGGACACTCCCTTCATCCCTGCTTATCATTTGGTGGCTATCAATGTCTTTGAAAGTAAAGATGATGATGGAAGTTGGTTTGCTCCCATTCTAAGAATTGTCATTATTGTTGTTATCTGATCAAAATGTAGACATCAAGAAGTTGGTGTGTACTAAGGGAGGTGGCCACTGTCAACTCTGAGTCTCAAGAGAGATTGTGAGGATGGAACAATTTCAACACAGACCTAGCTCTGTACCCACAATTCTTTTTGAGACAGGTGGTTGCTGGAAAGAAGATTACCTTGGTGTGATGGATAACTACAAAATAGTTTCCATTTGTTTTGAGGACTTGTAATTTCTTATTTATATTACAAAGGGCTATATTTTTATAAATGAGTAGTATAGATGGATCCTTACAACATTTTTTTAAGAATAGCAAACTAAATCAGTGGAATCTGTAACAAAATTCTCCTGCCGAGTTCTCATCATTTTACCTAGTAAACTGGCCAAGTTGATTTTTGGAATTTTTGATTCCATTCCTCTTCTATTGAATTTCCATTCCAATTCTACCAGACATTGCCTAAATTCTGATTATACACTAAGACACAAACTCTGATTAGTAAAATTCAAGTGTTTTCTTCACATAACATGCCTTGCGTAAACAAGCAAATGTCAGGAGAAGGTGAGGAACAAAACAAAAAACTGATGCAATAAGATTTTATGTCTGAGCCCAGAGGAGTTCTGAGTTTACATTTAAAGTCACCATAAATTGCAGCATGGCATATTCTCCATTCAGAAAACTTCAGGCCACAATCTTTCCTATTATTTCTGGAGTGCTTATGCTCTATTTTTATTTGACTGTCACAGTCAGCAGAGTTATTTCCAGACTCCTCACCTACCTTGATAGACAAAATGGAAACCTTTGGCTGTGGCCTGCCCTTTGGCACTGAATTTGATCAGTATTTGGTTGGTGGTAGCCAGAGGCAATGATTCACCTAGGAAGGGAGGAAAAAACAATCTTCAGCAAAATGCAATAAAATAAGAAACCTCTTTACTAGGTTCTGGGAGCAGATTACCACCTTCATTTTATGAACAGCATACCTGCAAATTAGGTAAATCAAGCTCAAGTAAAGTAAAAATGTTGATTTGTGAAAAAATATATAGCACATTTAAAAAAAAAACAAAGGAAAGCAAACAAGAAGTTTAAAAGCAATCAATACATAAACTTGAAGTGAAAGTAGGAAATAGATTAAAATGAAAGCAAATGACCGCAACTCACTAAAAGGTTTTGGACAATACCTGGGAGAATCAAAACTTCTACTCTTGTAGCCAAAAAGGCCATAAAGTGGGTACTTGGTGAGAAGGCATTGCATAGAATGAATATCTTTTCCCGTCATTGCCTGTTTCATTGCCTCTGATGAAATTATTGTTAGAATCATATAGACATTATCACATTGGTCCTTCCCTATCATACATCAAAAACATTTCAGGAACAGTAGAACACAACTTCTGAGATCTGCAAGTGGGCATCACACACCGTCCAGAGGCTACCATATGAGGACAAATGTATTGCAAAGATCGCTTGAAGGTGGGAGATGCTTCTAATGTAATCTACTAGATCCTCTGCATAGATTGCCCCTGTGACTATGTAGGACAGACGGAGAGAAAGGTAACCACCAGATTGCAGGAACACAAGTGAGTGGTCAGATGAGAAGAGTGAAACTTATTGGTAATCATACATTGCAATGAACAAGGACATTCAATTTTGCAGCTATTAAGATTGTTGGACGAGTAGGTAAAAAAACAGCCAGGAAAATGATTGAAGCCTGGGAAATGGTCTCCTTGTCAGTCAACAGGAGTGCTGATTTACTACCAGCTTGTCAGGTACTCAGGAGCCAAGGACTTGGCAGCAGAAGGAAACAACAGACAATGACTTAATAACTGGCCATCAGCACCCCAATCAACAACTAAAAAGCCTCACACAACCAGGCACCACATAAATTCTATGCATAGAATAGCCTATTCTGGTAGAGAGAAATTCCCCAAGGATGGGCTCTAGCACAAGTCCAAAACCTCAGAAGACTAAACCTCTGGTCTTGGTGATCAGCCCAGATTGCATCCTGCAATATTAGCCTGGGACAAGCATATTTGCCTTCTGCCCAGTGAACTTTGAAAGTTTGCCTAAATAAAGCCAAGATCAGTCTGGGATACCTATCAGCTACAGTTTATTATTTATTTATTATTAATTAAGAACATTTATACAACCTATTGACTTCTGAGCAATCTCACTGCTGCATTCAGGATCAGCTACAGCTAACAGAACATATCCATTGATAGTTCTTTGTACAGCATTTTACAGTGGCTCCACAAATTGGTGGACAAGATATTAATTATAGTTGTCAAAGTGCAAATTAGATCTGTTTATACTCTGTTTCATTTCTCTATAAATAACACCTCCCCTGAAAATTGTGTGAATAATGGTGGAATAACTTTCCTTTTCCCTGTGGCTAAATGTTTTAGACAACCACAAAGAATACACTCAAATAGCCATCATAGAACTGATATCAAAGCAGGAATGGAATGCATAGACTGAACAAACATAGCATGATCCTTTAACAATTCCACAATCAAGGCATGCCTACAGTTTTTGATGGACATCTCTTAGAAAGCTTTTTTTACCCACAGGAGGAAAGACAGAGGCAGAACCTCTCCTTACCCGTATGAGAACCAGAGAGAGAGCTGAGGAGGCGAGAATGTTGGTTTGGACCATCATGTACTTCAATGATGTCATGGAGAGCTGTCTGGAAGAAGGCAAACTGGCCAAATACCACTATCAAAGGAAAAAAGGTGGGGCATTTAAATATAGGACAAGGGGCACACATTGACCATCACTCAGTATAAAACAAAATTGATGCCCTTATGTTGGCAAAACTGAAGTTAAAATGGAGCTGAGAGACATGTAAAGATGCTGGAGCCCCAGAATTTTTAGAAGAGGCTATTACTGCACCGAATCCAATTCTCTGGCCAGTTCTGGAATCCCATTTAAAACATCCCTGTCATTTATTTGTTTTATTTATTAAATTTATATGCCACTCATCCTGCTGTTCAGCATCCATGCTTTTCACAAGTTCAGGACTTTTAAGATATGTGGACTTAAACTCCCAGAATCCCCGAGGATATTGAAAGGCAATCTGCCAGCTGTCTGGATTACTGGTTCAGCTGTCAAATTGCTCTTACAGTTCAGAACTTTTTCCTAAGATTCAATCAATATTTATCTTCCATGAATTAAAATGATTATTATAAACCTCCTTTCAGTGCTCAAAACATGTCTTGGCCTTCTTCTGTGTGATGGACTTTTATTCTGTGTGATACCTCCCTTTCTGTATGTATTTGACCAAATGCATAGTTAGTGGATATATATGAATCTTCCAAATGCCATTTCAACATGGACTAATATGCTTAGCAACATTTGGTCCTCACAGAACATGACCAGGAAAAGAGGGATGTATGAGGAGGGATGGAGCAGTGAGGGGAAGGAGAGAAAACTGGCTTAAATTTGGTGGACTCTTTTAGAAGAGTTTTGCAGAATCTTTGAACACCTGCAACTAGATATGGGCCACTTATATACTGAAACAAGAAGGATTATGAAAGACTCTCTTAGAGTTAGACATTCTATTTGAGCAGCAGTTTGAAGCCCTGGAGGTTTCATCCTTCCAACCAAGAAGAGCCATTTGAAACATTGACAACTTCAATGTGTTGTGGCCAATAGACCAATTTGGGATATTATCTGTTGTTCTATTTCTGAAGCTCTACCTTTGCCTGCCCTGTTGGTATCTTCAGCAATTCAAGGAGGGAAAGAATGAACTCAGGAAGTATTAGAAATAAACAGATGTGAAAGTCAACTTTGACTTGGATCCAAGCTCATCCTACTTTGGATTGGTTTGGGTATAGCCGTGTACTAGCTTATTCATCCATTATGTTGGTTTATAGGTTTAATAGGTATAGCTGCATTTTCTGGGTCTGACTTTATTTGATTCTGAATCAAAGCATGTTTGACCTTGAATCATAGGAATTTATAGTTCTAACCAATGAGAAGTGGCAGGACATACATTTGAAACTGAATTATTTATGTTTAATTGCAATTCTTTTTAAAATGGGTTATATTCCTGCTTTTGGATTTTCCTACAAGTAACAAGCAAGACATAAATAATATGGAAATAATAATAATTTTTAAGAAAACGCACTGATTGCTCATTACTAAGAATGGCCAAATGGTAATCAGTGAGCCAAGGTTGGCATTGACAGATTTTTTTTCTGCTCTGTGATAGCCCTGCCAGATTTTAATTGCGACATTGTAATAAATTTCATACCTGGGAATAGGAGGAGAAAATTTGCAAGCTGTGAAAGATTGAGCCTATGATCCTTTTGCAGGTTTTAAAAATACTGCATATTTCATCTCTTAATCTTTAAAACTTAGATTTCACTTTAGCTCTATAAAAAGAGACTCAAGGACACTCAAATGCTAATAGAGTTTTTAAAAATAAAACAGACATCAAATTTATCATATCTAGGATCATTCTTGCTGAATGCTAGGGGAAAAATTCTTCTTAACAGTAAGAGAAATGTGGCAATGGGAGCAATGATCTAGGGAGTGGTGGGCTCTGCTTCACTTAGATGTATCCATATGCGTTCAAAAAATGGACTTTCATCTTGGGTTATGTGTGTTAATTTGGATTTTTCCATTGACCAGGACATTTCAATGACCCTTGCCAGCTCCAAGATTCTATTTTTCCACTGTTACTGAAACTAATGGACTTTTAGCTAGTAACATATTGAACAGCCATAACAATGTCAAGGCATAGGAGAGGAAACATATAACCATGTATCAAAAACATTTGTGGTACTGATTTCTATGCAGTTTTATTCCAAAGCACTAAAGCTCCTTGAAGCTGTAAAATTCTTTAATGGCATATACATAATTCATAGTCTATAGGGAAAAAACACCTCTTATTTAGTCATTCAGTGGAATGTCTGGCAAGAAAATCAAGAAAGATATGAGGAAGGATGTAATTCTAAGCAAATTGTTAATCTAGAACAGGGTTCACAATCAAGTATTCTCTAGATATATGATGGGACATGTCTCCATATATAAAAAGCATAAAGATGGGAAGGGATAATCCAAGAATTTTTCCCAACAAGACACGAGGATGATGACCAGTCTATGCAGCTTCAAGAAGGCTTTAGGCAAATGCATGCACAAATGCATTTGTGTCAATTAAAGTCATTGGAATTTCAGATATTGGTTCAGAATTAACCTAACACCTAATGCAAGTTTCTAGGAGACAACAGCAAATGAAAGAAATTCTTTTCTGAATGTATGTAACTTGTTTTACCAAGCCAACTAAAGATGTAGCAGCTGTATTCACCTGATGTGCTAGCTTTATAATCTTGTAAGCATTTGAGGGGGGGGCCTGCATAAATGCATTTGGTTAGTTTTTTGATACACCTGAGTGAATTCAAAAAGTTGGGCTAGATCCTTAGGAGAGGTTAACTTAGCTGGGTTGTCTCCCACTGTGATCTTCTTGGAGGAATCTGAGGGCTATTGCATGAAACAGAGTGCAAGCTGCACATTTTTCTGATTAAAACTAGAAATATAAAAAAGGTAGAGTATCTTACAGAGAAGAGGACAAAAACACTGTCAAGAATTGAGACACCAACTATTGCTTAAAAAAACAAGGATAAGAAAATCCTCAAAACCTGAGATCATATGCTCCATAGAGAATGGAGACTATGTAGAAACAACAATTTGGACTGTGCCTAGAAGAAAAAGACTATATTTCTCATCCCTCCCAAAATATTATTTCCAATTTAAATTCATTTGGGTGACAGAATTTTTCCCTGTAAAAATGAAGGAGAAATGAAATGCCACACAGATTTTATTTTAAAAAGGGCTGCCTTCAAAAGCTTTGTCTGTGCGTGAATTTCAAAATACAGCTAGTGCTCCTTTCTGCCTTGAAACCCCAAGGTTGAGATTCTTATGGTTATCATTGCTTTTCACCTGATGCTTTTGTGATCTGCAGCTTGTAAATATCCATTTAAGGAGTGACAAGCACCTTTTCTTTTGGCAACATTAGCAAATGTTGCCAAACCACTGCTATGTTGGAACACAGACTTACAACCATTCATTTAGTGGCCAAAGTTAAAACATCATTTATAAAAAGTGACTTATAACCACAAGCACTTATGACCATCACAGCATTCCCACAATCATGTGATCAAAATTTGAGCAGTGTCCTATGGTCATGTAATCTCCAGCTTTTGAAAACAAAATCAATTGGGGAAGCTGGATTCCCTTAATGGCTGTATGATTCACTTAACAACTGTAATGGAAATCAGTATTGACTCCAGGTGTTTTGCAGAAGTATTTTGCCAGAGTAAGTAGCCCAGGATTACCAAGCTGGCTTTGTGCCTAAGGTGGGACTAGAAGTCACATGTTATCCTGGCTTCTAATGCAGCACTATATCACAACCACACCAAACTGGCTCTCATTGCTTTCAAGTCAACCTTGACTCCTAGGGATCACCTGAACAAATGCCTGCCATTTTCTAGCCATGATTTCAGAACCATGATTGATTTCTTCCCAGGGCTGATAGAAAGTGATTGGCCCAAAGTCACTCAGCTGGTTTCATGATTACAGCAAGACTATAACTCATGGCCTCCCAGTTTCGAGCCTGATGTCTTAACCTAAACTGGTTCTACAGAATACACCTACCCTTGAGAAATTATTTTAGACCTTTTCCATCTGCAGGATCAATTGAGAGAAGTCATCCACATAATTTTTTGGCTGACAAATTTGGTGGAGAAACTCAAAAGGCCCTGTACTCTCAGCTACAATTTCCACCATTCTGTTGGGTACCATTGGGAATTCCTGACTCATATTACCTCTGCTCACCTCTTTGTATCAACACTACAACCAGAAAAGGATCAGAAGGTATGAACAATAGGGATATACCATAATCTTTGGGCACAACGATGAAATACAGGCACACTTGTCCACTGGTGTAGTTCTGAGGATAATTGGGCGATAGGACGACACCATCTGATCCTGTGTACTGACCTCCACACGGTGCTAAAACATGGAAAAAAGGAATAATGAAGTTAGTTTCTGTTGATTGCCTCCTTTTTCTTCCCTAGATTGCTGGCCCAGAATACTCTGTTAATTCAATGGGCAATAAGCAACAGGCATGCTACAGAATGCATCTTAAGCAGACCTGTGCCTGATACATTTTTATAACTTATTCTGCATTATACATTGGGAGCAATAAAACCCTAACAAATGATTGTTCAACAGAATTTGATTTCAATTGGTGGAGAATTTGAAGAAATGCCCTAGATAATGAGGCTGTTGGCCTATAGAACATGATACAGAAAACAAAACATTTTTGAAATGGAAAAGATATACTATATATATTACAAATTTCATTTGTAAATTCAGTTCTCTATCATTTGTAGGTATTTCTACCAGAAGAAGAGTGATGCTGCACTTGAATCCATAAGACCTTCAACTTACCTGTACACATGGGCCTTAGCTTGTTCCACACAGGTTTCCCATCTCCTCCCATGACACATGTCACAGTGGACACCCCTTCAATCACATAACCACTGTCACAGTAGTATGTGATTGTGGAGCCCAGTTTCAGCTCACTTCCAGCTCGAGTCCCATTCTTAATCAGACCTGGATCAAAACAGGATTCTCTGGGGTTTTCTGGAAAAAATAAAATCTGAACATCAATTTCCTGATACTTCTAGCCTTGGTTTTTTAGGCTAAGCTCAATTCCATTGGAATTTTGTGGAACAAGAAATGCTCCACTATCTGGAAAAGCCACATGTGACCATTTTAGATGACAATAGGTATATAGAGGAACAAAGTCAAGGATATGTTAAAGAACCTGGAGAACACTGCTACAAAATTCTATATTTATTATTTTATCATTTTTGAAATAGTGACAGAAAAACAGAAGAAAAAGAACATGCAAAGCTAAAAGTACAGACAGTATCAAAGAGAAAGAAACAAGCAAAGTGCATTTTTTAAAAATAAAATGTAACGAAGAAAAAAGTATATCAATTAACAGTAAAAATGTGGTAGAATGTAGTCTGGATTCCCAAAAGGGAGGAGTTGCCTCCCAGAGGACAAAGAGGCAGTAGAACTTGGAAAGTTCAGCAGGAAGTGGTTAAGATGGTTTCTCCCTAATAGTTCACAGAATATATCTATAGTTATACACATAGTTGCTTTAGTCTGACAAGATTCTGCCGATAGGTAAAGAACAATAAACTACTCTTAAATAATTTCACATGTCATTCTTGCTTCTTTGGCCTGACAAAATAGTTACAATTCTAGAGATGTCCCAAAGGTACTCTTTAAAAGGCAAGTCTTTTGAAAAGCCTAGTTTCTAAGAAAGTCCAGTTGCCCTTTGAAAAGCATCTTTGGGACAACTATGATCTGGATTATTGAAAATTTCCATAGACAATTCTACAGGTAACTATTTAATGCAATTATTATTCAAATACATATAGCTATCTAATACACTGATATAACTATTATTTTAATCTATTGTATTTTGTATAAGCAAGACCCATATTTTATATTTGTCCATACAAAATCTACATCTACAGGCAGTTTGTTCATAGGTCACAAGCACAATCAAGTCCTCAATCCATTGAGTAAAATGTGCCATACATTTATTTTTCTAAAGGTGCAATATCAATCTTTAAGCTGTAGAAAGGGCACAGGGAGAATCCCTACCTGGATTGAGATGCCCTACNTGGATTACTGCAATGCTCTCTACATGGGGCTGCCCTTGAAGACCACCCGGAGGCTTCAACTTGTCCAGAATGCAGCGGCATGGATTGTGATGGGAGTTTCCCGATACTCCCATGTTACGCCTCTCCTGCGTGAGCTGCACTGGTTACCGGTTGCCCTCCAGGTGAGATTCAAGGTGCTGGTGTTGACCCCTACATGGCTTGGGACCAGGGTACTTGCAGGAGATCCTGCTGCCAATAGTGGCTTCCCAACGTCCTGTGCGCACTCAGCAGACAGGGCCTCCTTGGGGTACCATTGGCCAGGCAGTGTCGGTTGGCGATCCCCAGGGGTAGGGCCTTCTCTGTGGGAGTACCCACCCTTTGGAACCAACTTCCCCCGGAGCTNAAAACATGGCTGTTCCAACTTGCCGACTTGGACTGAATGGGATTGGGGGGGGGAATGTGGATTTTAATTGGACTGTTTTATTATTTTAATTTATTATTTGGTTTCTTTTAGTTTAATTCCTTTTTAATTGTATTGTACTTATATTGTTTTAGTTTTGTACGCCGCCCCAAGTCCTTCGGGAGAGGGGGCGGCTTAGAAATCCAATAAAATCTAANGTTTTAGTTTTGTACGCCGCCCCAAGTCCTTCGGGAGAGGGGGCGGCATACAAGTCCAATAAAATCTAAATCTAAAATCTAAATTTACAACCCATTTACACTGTCTGATTGTCAATTCCAAGTACTAGCTCAAAAGATTGTTTTTGTTAATCATGATAACTACAAAATTCTTCATTGATGGCCAAACAACCATTTCTAGGTTGTTCATTCAGGAACAAATGGGTGAAATTGTCACCCAGTGCCAATACTGTAAAGTTAGATTTACAGCCGTTGAGATCAGTCTCTGCAGCCTGAAATGTAGCAGTCAGAGCAAATTGCTGAATTCAGGGTTAGACATATCTTCTTATTAATTCTAGACTTGGCCTGCTCAGAGGCCAATTACTGTCTGCCTGTCACAAGAATGGATGTTGTAAATCTCTTTGTTTCAGCTTGGGGGAAAACAGAGGTTCTAGTCTTAAGCCATGTCTAGCCAAGGCAGAGACCTCATGGGTCTATCAATCAAGAAATTTCATATTATTTGCCTGTTGAAATGTAGGATCCTACATTTCTGTTTTCTGCGTCTCTGTCTGAAAAACATGCCTGAAAGCCTGAAGAAACTCAGTCCCAGTTCATTGCTTATGTTTGCTGGAGATCCAGGACTCAAGACAGGTTCAAGCAGGGCACTTTGTATGGTTGTGTGTGTGTGTGCATCAAAAAGGCAAGCTGGTCATGTGATTGATGATTCATCCTCTTTTAATGAGCATCACAATATACATTTTTAAATTTTGTTATTGTCTTTATAAATGAATTTATAAATTAAAAATAATTACTTTATTTATTTATATTAAAAACATGGTGTGATCAAAGTCACACCAACAATATTTCAGCAATTTTTGCAATGCTTGCGGGGCGGGAGGGAGGGTAAGATGTGAATCACACAACTTGAAGCAGTCATCTTGACTGTTTTGTCTTTCCTCTTTCAGAGACCCCCAGGATTTAATTCCAAGAAATATTAGGGAATGCCATATGGTAAAAAATGATCCATTGTTTAAAGAGAAGATGACAGCCCCAACTCCAATTATACCTTTTGTTAAGGATCCCTCCTTATGAAAAACAACAAGGAAACAAACTGACTAGGCCAATTACTATATGCACTGACTTTAATTATAATCAGGCTAAGACAATGTAAAATTATACTCAGGATGGAGATAATTCCAAACAATGCTATAACTGTTGGAAAAGAAAGAGTAGGATCTGACAAACAGAAATCAAGAAGAATAAGGTACAGTATTAGGAGACGGAACCCAGTTTGGGCTAACCCTTCATCACAGCTTTGAGCAGAAAGAACATCTACGGTGTCCAGTTAGATGTGGAAGAAGCAGAAAGCATTTTTCTTTCAAGAGCTATTTATGGATACAAGACAACAAATTATGTATTACAGTGGAGAAAGAACAGCTTTCAATTCCAGTGTTAATGGTGGGTTCTGAAGTTCTGACTCCATAGTCATAGAGCAGATCAGAAATGAGTAGAATTGATACACTTCAGCTTTAAGAAAGTTACCTTGCAAAATGCAGGAATTGCAAAAGCTGATTGGAGAGCTCAATTCCTGCCCCAAATTAATCGAGAAGATGCTGATTGTAATAGAATTTATATATATAAAAATCAATCCCTCAAGCATCACTCTGACTGAGCAAATGTCCCTTTCCAGAGTGAACCTCTTAACTTGATGAGCAACACAGCCAAGATAATTGAAAGGTGATTACAGACAGTTTTGTTGTCAAGGAAAGGGCCTTTTTTTAACTCAACGAGGTTTGCTTCTAAGCAGAGGAGCATGGTGGTCAGTTTTAACAGACAGATAAAAAGTTAGAGAAATATTAAAAATCAGTCAAGACTTGAAACAAAGAAATTAGCAAAATGTGTTTTTTCCCCCTCATTTTCCCCTGTGTGTAATCTCCCCCCCCTTTCTTCATGCATAAAATATAATTAGAGGCTTTGATTAATCCAGAGGTTTTGTCATTTGAAAATTGCTCATTAAAAGACCAGAACTTTTTATTATATTTTATTTTAATTGTGAACAGCATGGCCCTGGCACAATCAGAAAGTATATTTGGGAATTAGATTGTTGTAGTGAGGAGGAGGAGAACACTCTCTTCCCTTTCTCCAATAGTTCAAACTTGTCCTGTTAGCATTTCCTTATTATTTAGGTCATCAGTCCTGATTTCCTTGCAAATTGCTTCTGTACCATTAACAAAAATTTTTTTTCTAAGTGATGGATAGACACGTGGGAACTGAGTCTGAAGTATTTCTGGATTGAGACTTCCAAAAATACACACCCTCCTTTCAGATCTGTAAAAGGGTATTATTTTCACATTGGAGGTGATAATCACAGTCTATTTTCTCCACTGTCCATGGCCTTCTCCATATCTGTAAAAGGCCCTTGTTTGACCTCTGGCTGTTCCAGATTGTTTAAAAACTTGCTTTCCAAAGTTCTAAATCTCCCAGAAAGAATTCACCAAAAGATATTGTCTACATGCAATAGTTGAACTGTGGGGTCCTTAGTACTCTCTACACTTGGTTGTTTCATTAGGTAACAACATCAGTGCTAGAAGGAAATGAGGTGTGCTCTCTTTTTATATACAACTGGCTTGTCCTGTCAGTGCTGGTGGGTCCTTGGTAGTTCCTTGATTAGGCTGTTTACTGTTTGTTTGTTTGTCAGTTATAGTTCCTTGATTGGCTATTGTTTACTGTTTGATTGTTGATCTAGTATTAAATTTGGTGTTAATTGCTGCTTATCTGGTTTTGACTGCTGGTGAGGTGATACTGAGGTCTTTCAGCTTTTTGATTGTCTCTTTTGAATGGTATGCATGTTTATCTCTATGTGCCTATTGATGGCTGATTTGTCTGAATGCTAAGCTTCCAGGAGTTCTTTTGTGTTTTCTGACTTGGACTGAATGTCTGGGATATTCAGTTTCCCAGGTGAAACTATGGTGAAGTCTCTCCATGTGTTGTTCAATTAAGGAGTTATTCTCATGTCTTCTGATTGCTAGTTGGTGTTCACGGATGCATTCTGCTAGTCTTCTGCCCATATGTCCTACACAGTGGATGTTACTATCCTTACATTGTAATTTGTAGATGACTCCTGTTTTTCTTCTGGGGCTACTGAATCTTTTGGTTTACTTAAGATGTTTTGGAGAGCTTTAGTTGATTTGTGAGCTAGTCATCTGCAATATAATCTAATTGTGACTTAGAGTGATGGCCTGGATGATGCTAGGTCATAAAAGCCACTCTTCACATATCAATCCCAATAAATCACTTATAAGCCAGAGAAGCAGGGAAAGAAACTTTTCTTCTCTTTCTACAGTGTTTGTTTCTACAGCTTATAACGAATCCTCTGTCCTACTATATTCCTGTGATCACTCTATACTTATTCTTGTTATTTTTAAGAGCTAAGTTGTCTTTTTTCTAAGTAGGAGCTACATCTTTGCCTTGACATGATGCCTCCCACCCCCTGTCAGGCATCTCAGCTACATGCTTGATCTCTGTCTTGATGCTTGCTTGGAGAGGAATAAAATAACACTTCACATTGCACAACAAAGTACTGACAGAGAAAGAGGAGGGGCTCACAAACTCCACTGACTTTGGTGTTTTCTTTTCCCATTGTGCTTTCTTTCTTCCTACAACCATCTTTAAATGATGCTAGAAGTCCTAGTCATCCACTACAGTAGCCTTAGGCATGTAGGACTTCTGGAGAACAGCAAGGGGATAACCTTTGATTATATGTCCCTGGCCCATTGCTACCCACAATCATGGTTTCTACATCACATAAATCATATATCATAATCCCTATTGCAGTTTAGAGTAGCGCTTCCCAAACTTCATTATCCAAAAACTTACCAGAAACTCTTACCAAACTTCAAGGTCCAGTCCTTTCCTTCAGGACCATCATAATTTCAAACAATCACTGGACAAATTATTGTAATTCAAGAATTATTTGTATTATAAAAGTGATACCATTAAATGAGTTTTGTCATTTCAATAAATTACCACTGGTAATGTCATTGACTTTTATCTTAATAAGATTTTGGGAGATTTTTAATATATTTTAGTACCTGTGGCAATCTTTAAGTCAATTTAAATGTCTTTGTTGAGATGAGTAATGGGTTCATATGTCATTACACCCCTCTTTCCAAAAAAAGAGAACACTTTAATCCAATTTTGGGTAATTTACTCTGCTTTGGGAAGCACTGGCTTAGAATAATGTCCCAAATATGCTTTTTGAGACAACTGGAGCTCCTCCTCCTCCTCCTCCTCCTATGTTTCATTTCTCATCCAAGAAATGTCTTCTACTCTGACTGGATGGTGGGGAATGGAAGGATTTATATTCCTTGCAGACAGCTTGTCATTTGCATTCTAGTATAGAGTTATTGAGGCCACTTGGAGGTTTGTCTGTGTCCTCAGGGTCACCTGTGTGGTGCAAATAGGTGTAGACCCTTATAGGAACTGCTGAAAGGAACTGTGGTGCTGTGGTTTCTGCAGGATGTTTTCTGCCCTGTGTCCCTTCACTTTTGAACACAGGCACAGGCTGTTAGGGATGTGTCTGTGTTGTCTGCATCTCAAACTGAAGCACAGATGGTTCTATAGTCCAAAATTTTTCTGGAAATCCATTCATACTCCTTCACCATTTGAAGGGTGTTCATCCCAAAGTGCATAGCT
>AZIM01000890.1:145902-162131 GCA_000516915.1 Ophiophagus hannah
TATTCTATTCTATTCTATTCTATTCCAGTGATTCTCAGCCTGAGCAAGTTCAGGATGTGTGGATTTCAGCTCTCATAATTCCCCATCTGGCATGCCACTTACCAATTATGGGAGTTGAAGTCCACACATTTTGAACTTGCTCAGGTTGAGAATCACTGATTTAGAGATTGTGAAACCAAGGGAAAACAACAGATTGAGAAAGCAGATAATGCTTCAAGAAATATACTACTACTACTACTACTACTACTACTACTATTATTATTATTATTATTATTTTCTTTTTTCATGATAGATTTCAATTTCAAGATAAATGATAATGGGAAGCTTTAAAATAATGGAAGGATGAAGTGTGTGTGTGTGTGTGTGTGTGTGTGCGTGTGAGAGAGAGAGAGAGAGAGAGAGAGAAACTATTGTGCACACTTGTACAAAATCTTTCCCTCTAGAAGAATCAGCCTGAAAAGTAGACAGAAAGATGGAAAAGTCCAAATAGAACTGTTATTCAAGATGTCCCAAAGGTGCTTTTTCAAGATGCAACTGAACTTTCTGGTTTTTCCTTGAATACATTTTATCTTCCAAGAAGCTTCTGAAGAGCTGAAGAAGCTTCTTGGATGAGAAGTGAAATGTCTTTAAAGAAAAATCAGAATGTCCAGTTGCCTCTTGAAAAAGCATCTTTGGGATATCCTAAATTGAAACAAATTGGCAGCCACATTAAAAAAATAATGAATTTAAAACTACCCATCCTGTACAAAATAACTGATACAGAAACAATCTTTTCCTGTACTTTATTTCTAAGTTTCCTGAATTTTATTTCTTTAATCTGGCAATAGATCCCTCTGATGTACATGACAAAATATATATTTTAAAATGTTAATGCTGGTGTGAGGGAAGACAAGAATAAGTTGAATATGTTGAAGTCTTGGTGGATTAGACAGAAGAGCCAGGAATAATCTCACTAATCTGCCTTCTGGTAATTTACTGCTTTCTAACTAAACCTCCATGACAGCCATGTGGTCAAAATGATGGGAAATTGGGCTGAGGGTCCCAGGATTCCTATTTTCCCAGCAAAAAGGAAACATATAGCGCTTGGGAGAAGTAGTAAACATGGAGCTAAAACACATTGTAAATTCCTGATAGCTGTCCAGGGTCCTGAAATCACTGTATGTGATGATGCTTTGCATGAACTCTGCCTTGGAAGTGCCCAGAGCCTTTAATTATACAGAAAAGTGATTGCTGGATCAGATAATGGACCTGCCCTGTTGGCCTGTTTCTGACTTTATTGTTGTCTTCAGATTGCTGCCAGGTTCTTCCATGGAAGCACATCACAGACCACCCATCTGCATTGCCATAATGCATTCTGATCCCATAAGGCTGGTACCAGAGAGATCCTAGCATTTGCAAAATAAACTATTTATAAAACTGGTGCTGTGAAAGCATGTTACCTTGCACAACTTACAAATACTGCTCACAAAGGGTGGCCAAAAGCCACACTTCGATCTGAACAAAAAGAAGGGACCATTTGAATAACATTTTAGGGGGAAAGAATCAAGTTCTATGTGGTATATGCCAAGTATTGCACTAGGATAATGAGAAGCTTCTCATCAGAAGTGAGATTTCAGGGCTGAGTGGATTAATGAAGAGTAGATTGCTCTGCTCTGTGGGATACTCTGCACAGCATGTAACTCCTTAGTAATGTGTTGCACTTTTCAACAATGGGTTTATCTACCTTAATACAATTGGCAACACAGAATTGATTGATAATAGTTCCCATTGTCTGGATTCCTAGCAGACTAGAGGAATTGAGCTATTGAAGGACATTCAAAATTAATGTATAATTTGTATCCTGCCCCCTTTCTCTCTCCCTAAATCCCTCTTTTTTTCTCAGCTCTTTGGAGCATAATTTCTTCCAATTCCATTTTATGAAAGAACAGAGAAACAGGAAAGGAAGCAGGAAAGAGCTTCAGACAATCTGATGAGTGGGAAAAACAGGCAATGTGTGCTGTGCGAAAATACATAGCAAGGAGATAGCAACCCAAGGCAAAAGAAAGAGGATTTAAGGAAATTTAGGTGGAAGGAATTGTAAAGAGTGCTGGGAGACAGAAATAAAAAAGAAGCAATTCAGTACATAAACAATAAAAAATACTATCTGTCTATAAAATATCCAACTTTTTCAAGCTGTAGGTAACATGTTATGGCTTCTACAGTTGCCTATTAATAAAAAGGCAATGTTTAATTATTGGTGAGTCTGGTGAGCCTCAAAGCAGATGATTATAGACATATTTTGTGCACCTTGAGGTTCCAAGGTTATTTTCAAACATTTTCCTTAGAAATAGAGGACGTTATAGGAAGTATCTAAAGATGCTTAAAGATGAAACTTTCTTAATGATGTGAGGGGATCATCAAAATAGTGAAAGTGGATCCAAAGTATACTCTTAAGCTAAACTGAAATAGCAGCCTTTTTGTCTCAATGGATCTTTGTTTTATAATGAGCATAATGAAACAATCACTCCTCTTCTTTTGCTTCTATGCCTGCTCTGTGGAACATGCCAAGAATCTTGTGGGGGTAGATCCTCCTAACTTTCCAAGGGGCGGGGGTTGATGAAAACATGGAAGAATCATAGGACTTACCTTTGCCATGAGAAGCTTCTATAATCCAAGTGCAATTTAAATTATTGGGGTAGAAATCTGGAAAGCCTGGGGATAATACAGTGCCACTTGATCCTTGAATGTAGCCTCCACAGAGAGCTGAAAACCATCATGAAAAAAGAAGTAGACATTAGAAATTCCAGCTGTGTTGTGCCTTTCCTTAGCAAAGACATAAACATCACCCCACACATTCTGCCTCCTTTCCCTTGCACATCCAGATGGCTTACTTATGTTTTCCAGTTATACCTAGAGGAGCATGTCATTGTAATCATTTTACAGGGACATTCTTCTGCAGCTAATTCATTAATGGTCAAAGAACATTAGAATGGATCACTGGGAGTCTTGCCTGTTCCTAGCTTGCATGTATGCCATGACTCAAGACCCTAGCTATACTGTAAGATTTCTGCCTTTGTTCTGCATTTGTACACTCAAATTGTCTGATCAAATGCAGAAAAACATAGAGCTGAACATAGCTCCAAGTCTGGCTTGTCCCAAACAAAGTAACTGTGTTTGAATCAACCCGTGTGCTCTTTACCACCTCCCCCTTCCCAGGACTTTGAGCAACAATAACCTTGGAAATAGTTATATCCCACCACTACCCTGTAGGAAGAGTTTAATTTTGTTTCTTTTTTCCTAACCAAAAGGAAGTTGGAAACACCTTCCATTGCTTCTGCATTTCCCTATTATCCTTTGGGGCTTCTGATACTTAGAAAGGATGCTTGGGAACCTCTAAAATTACATTAAGAAAGATTTCAGACAGCTATAGCTATTTTATTGAATTATTTAAAACATGTCTATATAATTCCCTTTAAAAAATCTTGAAGTGGCAGAAGGCAAGAATGCTTAAGCAAAATTCTAGGGTCTTAAGCAAAATTCCCACTAGAACCTAACACAAATAACATATGTTGAGAATAAAACAAGGCCAATGGTTTGAATATAAAGACCAAAGAGATTTTACCACTGTTGTTAAACAAGTTGGATCTTTACCAGTCTATTGTAGATATCCAGGTTTCCATATTTAAGTCCATATTTGGGGCAGGGGGAAGGAAGGAGGAATGCAGCAGTATGGAAGACAGCACATTGCAAAGATCCTGACCTGGGATTTTGGCCCCCAGGAACTATTTGTGAGTAATTTCCTTTACATTCTTTACTTATAGGTAGAAATCTTATCAAACTAAAGCAACCATTTGTATCACTAAAGATAAACTCTGGGAATCACTATAGAGGAGCCTTCCTACCTTGCTTTCTCCTGACCAAACTCTCCACTCTTAGCTGCTTCTTTGCCCTTTAGAATGCATCCTTTCTCACCTGAGAATCCAGACTACATTCCACCACATCTGATGATGAATAGAATTAACACAGCATATCCTTTTCTGTTCAACTTCTAGCATTCCAGTTTTAGATTCTTACCTTCACAGCTTGGAAGTGGCCTGCTCCACTGAAAATTTGGCTCACACTCCAGAGCTTCACTATCACTCAAAGTATACCCTGGATCACAGCCAAAAGTCACCAGTGCCCCCACATAGAAATCATTCCCATATCGTAGTCCATTGACTGGAATTCCTGGATCCAAGCAGTGATCTGACTGGAGCTTTACCGCTGTAAAAAATAAGGGCATTCAATTTTTCAGTCTGTGCCTTTTAGTACTGAGGCTCATATGTTATCAGTGAAACCAGCCTCCTTGTGGCTGCCACTAAAGCTGAGTAAGATGTGAATTTGATCTCAATGTAAAGATGGGATACACAGATAATTTTCTTTGCCTAATAATACACATTCTTGCACCATGCAATTCAGTATTGAGAAATATTAAACTTGGGACCCAACAATGTTCTGGGATAAGCATGTAGTATCCAATCTGGTCAGATCTACATCTGTTTCAAAGCCTGACTCTGTTCAGTGAAACTTAGAACTGTAATCAGAAATCTACATTTTTTTTACTTAGGTCAGGGACCACCACACTGTGTTTAGTAGAACCTTTGAGAAAAACAATGCATTGCCCAGCTGTTAATTGATCATTTGGTGCTGACTGTGGGCTGATAATGAGGCTCTTTTAATTAATGTATAACACAGAATGGAATGGAAATGGGATTTGAAACATTGCTTTTTGATTATGGCATAGGATCTGTTTGGTGTATTAAATGGCAAACCTGAAGCAACAACCCCAAAATGGGAAGGGGTTGGGAGGGAAATACAAACACATCATTGCCCTCATTATAATCATCATAGACCATATTTGGAGGATAATGTACATAAAACAAATAGTATAATAGTAGCCAAAATGATGGTGAGATTTGCAGAAGGAAGCTATTCCTGAGGCATTGCCAACTGAAAATGCCTGAACTATATAAACTCCATGGGATGTTACACCATATTTTATGGTCCCAAATTGTGTGTGTAAGACTTCTAAAAGAAGCACTGAACATTTGGAACTGAGCACAGAAAATAATTTTAAAGTGACTGGAGATTTTTTTTTTTAAACTATCAGAGAGAACACCCATAAAAACCTATTGCAATTAGCAGAAATGTATGAATAACACATAAAGGTGCCAAATACAACAACAGCCTCATGATGATCAGAACTGAAGGCTGTCAGACACGAAATAGCTCTGTCTCATTTGTCCAAGTCAGACAGCATTTATTAATAGAGGAAGGTCCACACAGAACTCTCTATTTTGTCTGGAAACAGACATCCTTGTCCAAAATAGGTTAAACGTCACCTGTGTGAAAAGCATTTCTTTCTTTTCAGGACTGAGTTTCAGTTGAATTTCAGAAGGGGCCTTCTGCAAATCACCACTCATTTTAAAAATGAGGCCAACATTTTCACTGCAAAATTCAGGACAGACATCTTCAGTGAGTATCTTCAGGGTGCCAAGTTTGTCTCCAAATTCCAAGTTAAGCTCCAACAATTTCATATAGAGATTTCATATAGAGATTGAAAAGCATGGAGGGTAAAGTAGAATTCTTTAAAAAAAACAACTCTCCAGGACCTACTCTCAGATCTTTGGTTCCCTCTTATTCTTCAGATAATGAATTAATTCTTAAATATTAAGCCTGGCTTAACACTTTTTTGTTTGACTTAGAACAGAGCTGGGTATTTTATGGCCTGCAGGCAACATCCAGTCCATGGGCAGTCCCAGTCCAGCCTGTGGCATTGGTATCGGCAGGGTGAGGCATCAGGGGCAGGGAGTTGGGGTATCAGGGGCAGGATATCAGTGTGACATTGGGGGCACAGCATCATCATCAGAGGGTGGGGCATTGGTGCAGTGGTAGTAGCAGGGGGCAGAGTGGTAGCAAGGCAGGGAGGTGGCGGCCCTCCACAGCAATCCCAGTTTCTCATGTTGTCCCTTGAGAAAATTAATTGCCCACCCCTGATTTAGAGGAACAGCGAGGAGGCTCCTCTGATTGGGTAATAGAATATAGAGCTATCGATTTATTTATTTATTTATTTATTTATGAATCATATTGTTAAACTGTCCATCTCCCTCAGAAAAATTCAGAAGGAATGAATAAGGCATTAAGAGGGGATTTGTGATGGAGAACATTATACCATCCTGACAAAGAATGAACGGGAGAAAGAAACTCAAAAGAACTCAAATCTTGATGTTGTTTAATATAAGAGAGAATCCTGGACAGCTTTAATTAATCTGTTACTCTACTTTACTACAAAAAATTCTTGTAGCTTCTGGACTGGCCTCCTTAACAGGTCTCTCTGGCTTTTCAATTATATAATTTTACTTTATTTAATTAGTTACATTGATTTAACTAATGCCCTTGACTTACAATGACTAATTTATCTATTGTTTTTATTGTAAAGCGGTTATCTGTTTGATATTCTATTAATTTTATCAGAGTTAGAGTTGCCTGGGTTATAATGCCTTTAATTTGTATAGAACCTATTCAGAATCAATTGAGATTCTTTTATTTCTGTTCCATGCTTAGATTTTAAATACATTCAGCTATTACTATTATTCATTTGCACTATTGTGCTTGTTGTTGTTTTTCTTCCTTTCACCTTTCCACATTTTCATTTGCATTCATCCTGCTCTAAGGACAGTGTTTTCTGCATCGCTAACATAGAGACCCAATGATGGTGCATACAGTATTACCTAGTTTGTAAGTAATGAGAATTATGTATTTCCATCAAGACCACAAGTACGTAATTAACATCATGAAGGGAGAAAGTCACACCTTGAGTATCATTGTTTGGACTTGTACCAGCTGCCTGTGCCACAGTCATAGCCAGCAATATAGAGATTTAAATCCTTAGCACATTTGGGATGAAAATCTGTTCTATGGATTTAGGCGATCTATCATGACATTGGAAAAGATCTAATTTACTTACTTTCATAGTGGATCTGAAAGCCAACGTCTGAATGACTTTTGTCTGTGGTGAAGAGCAGGTAGAGGAAATTGCTGGTGCTGATGAGAAACTGGGGGACTTGGGTCCCATCATAAACTCCAATCAAGGGGGACGAGTAGGATTTGCCATCACGCACTTCCAGCGTATCATAATTCACCTCCGTTTTAAACCTACAGAAAAGAAAGTTGAGAGAAAAGTTGGTAATAAATTAGCCCCCTTTCATCCTCTCCTCTCTCTTCTCATAATAGGTAGTCCTCCAATGATGGCCATAATTAAGCCTCACAATTATGGTCATAAGTTGTGATAATCATAAAGTGGGTCACCACTGATTAGACTTCATTTTATAACCTTTTCTGCAGCACTTATTAAGCAAACACAGTGGCCATAAAATGAATACAGTGGCTATTAAGCCAACTAATTGTTTGATGTGGGCTATGTTTTTGTTGGAAACTGGAAGTAAACACTGTTTTTCAGCAAAACATCTGTAAATTGTGGTCACATGACCCCGGGTGCTGCCAATGGCCATAAATGTGGAACAGCTGCCAAGCATCCAAAATGCAGTGATGTGAACTGTGAGGTGGATAACACTGGAACTTTGAAACTGGGTCATAAGTAGATTTGGGAGGATGTTGTAACTTAGAGCTGTCACTAAATGACTGATTATAAGTTGCAGACTACCTCTTTTATATCTGAGGGTTAAATATAATCCCCCAAAGTGAGCTGAACCTATCCTACCCTCGTTCAGCCCCCATTTAATTTTATTCCCTTTTCCATATTTATAAACTGCTGTTACCACAGCAGCTTACAGAATCAAAACAAAGTGAATACTTTCTAAAAACAACGCCATAAACTGTGATTAAAACAAATGACAAATTAAGATCAATAACCCTGAACAGAGAATAAAACATGAAACAGAACCATTTTTAAAAGAGCAGCAAGAACAGAAAGGCCCAAGGGTAGAAAAACATGGCCTAGATGAAATAATTAATTCCCTCCCTGGGACTTGCATTCCACCACTGAGCACCATTATGAATACGTCCGCTTCCCTAAGAGGCACTTGCTGTCTGCACCTGAAAGGAATCCTTTGAGAATCCTTTGTCAGCTCTTGTTATTCATACTAAAGGAAAAGCATTAGCCTCCAGCTGTTCAGATGCCTTTCCCCTTTTATCTTCACTTCATCAAGAATGCCCCAAATGCTCCGGATTAGGTGAAAATTAAGAGAAAGTGGGTGACCCAAAGAAAAAGGACACAAATTGTAGTGGGTATGTCTGGAGAAAGGCAAGCATGCCATGAAAAGGAGTTATTTCAATTCCCATTCAAAATCTATCTTTCAATTTTTAAAAATGTTCTTGTGATGGGATGTGCACCTGGAGAAACAGCGAGGGAAGTTTTGGCAGCACAGAGCTTTCCCAGAGAGGAGGCAGCACATTCTGGAGACAAGCCCAAATTAACAGACTGCATAGTCTCCAGCTGGATGGGGGAGGAAGGAAGAGGTTCAGGGTAGCCACACACTAATATCTCCCAGGATATATCTAATAGCTTAGAAAGATATAGCTTTAGTTTGGCAAGATTCTGTTTATTAGATGTGAGCAAAGAAATAATTGGGACTCAACTGGATTTCATTGTGTCATCTTTGGCCTGACCAATTTTGAGCAGCCAAAAATTGGGTTTATTAATGCAGACAATCTATATTTCAATTTTATGTGATAGCTAAATCAAAACATATGTCTAAAAACATTGACTGTGTTGATAGTAGTGTACTGTACAACAGTGCTTTTTAATCTCTTAACATTGTGTCTTAATATGTGTTTGCATGTGTATCTCTGTATGTATGTATGTATATGTATACACACATACATGCACATACATACATACATATACACAAGGGAACATGAAAGAGTAAAATGTTTTTCATTCTTTTTCATGTTTACTCTTCTATTTGTTTAAATGTTTTCTTTGATGTATTCACTGAAAAATAAAAAATTCCAAAAAACCCTCAAATCAAAACATATTTTGAAGATTTTCCATCCCATCTCCCTCTGTTAGGTACTAAAGAGCCAGGAACAGCTAAATTAGCCTCATGATGGAAGAAACCTCAGAAACACAATACAACATTTTGCTTTGCTTTCAACAGTGAAGGAAGGCATTTAGTTCAATGAAGCATCTTTTAAAAAGTGTATCATAGCTTTTTTTTTTTACAAAAATAAATATTTTTTCAAGTTTTTCACAACCTAATACACACATGCAAATAATAATAATTTTATGTAAATTTATTGACATGAGTAAATTGTTGGTCACCTGTCAAATGTGATTTTGATTGGGTACCCTGGTTGAGCTTCAATGACCCATGCACAATTGAGAGAGTCCTTGTAGAATCCCGGCCACCCTGGAGACAGGATCATTCCATTTGGTGAGGTCAGATGGCCACCACAGGGAGCTATCAAGGAGAGGGAGGAAAATAAAGAAGTTACAACCAACTATCAGTACAAAAGCAATACTACTGTAAAACAATAGCATACTTCCTTTCTGCTTCATTCTGTCACGAAGGCTCTCTTCCATATGTCAAGGTTGCAAGAGACGATCCAATCCCTTTATGCAAAGCTTTATTGAGTACATCATTTTGGGACAGCTTGAAAGTGATTGGACCATCTCATCAGTACTTGCTGGGTTAGGTTCATCAAATGGAACCTTGACACCATATTTATTAACAATCCAGGGAACAACTAAGCTGAAAGACTGATCCTAAATGTCTCAGACCATTACTAGAACTTTCAGGGGTGGGGGAAAGGTCACAGTCCTGCAGTCTGGATTGCTTGCAAAATGGTTGCAAGCATGGCACTCCAGTGGCCACAAACAGATGGTAACCATGAGACAAAGCAGCTTTTCCTTGTCACTCACCAGGTCACCATATGTTAAGGTGCAGCTCTCCAGGTTTTGCTAGCCTACAATCAGCACTAGCAGGAAAGCCCATTGGGAGTTGTAGCTCAGCTTTCTTGGGACTGCCTCAGACTTTCTATGTTAAATTGGGTTTGTGGGTATTAGGTCAGTACAACTGATGCTGATTTGCAATGGCTTGCCAGGATTTCAGGCAAGGAGCCAGGAATGAACAGAGACTTGGTGCAGGTAAAACACATATCCTGTCAATAATTGATGGCTTAACAAAGGTTGGCTAGGAGTTAATTAAGCCAGTGGTTCTTAGGGAAGTAAGGAAAAAAACCTTTTGGGGAAAAATGCCTTGTGAGACTGAGATTATATCTATTTCAAACATTGTGCTTTAAGAAAAAATAATTGATAGCTTAAACATGCCTATGAAAGAAATTCACAAAAAAAGAATCTAATTTTGCCTATTTCCTGGATCATTTCTTGAAAGTATAATCTCCCAATTCCCCCCCCCCCATGTTCAAATTGTATAATTTCCAAATAGGATTTCCAAAATTGTATAAATTCCAAATTCCAACGCATAATCCACCAATTCCCTCCCATGAATTTGGAAGCAACACTGTTCTATCCATTTCCTCAATCCCAGGTGCTTTGCTCTGCCCATTTTGCTGATGATTTTTATTCCTCAAACGTCAGGCAGCACCTTAAATATTCTAGATAGAGTTCCCCCTCTTGTTTAATTAAAAAAGATGCTAATTAGAAATTACATTTAATTGAGCTCATACTGGAGGGCAGGTTCAAGGCAAGCAAGAGAGATGGGGGATAAAGGAGGACATATTGATAGTGATAAGGTTATCAAAACTGTCAGAGAATGAAAAGGAATTTGAAATGATTTTGATACTTTTTAATTTCCTCCACTACTTAAACTAAGAGTGAAATGGCACACGAACTAGCAAGCTTCTATGACCTACTCAGAAGAGATTTAACAAGAGTGGAGTTGAAGTAAACAAAGCTGCCAACAGTTTGTGAGTAATGTTGATGCTTTTTTTGAAAAGAAATGAAAAGGCAGAACAGATAAATGACAAATCTTAAACTTCCTGTGACTGAAGAAGAATAACTTGGAGCAAGGAGGTTCTAAGTGCAATCGTTTCTAGCATGAAGCACAAAGGAAGCATTTCCTTACTTCTAAGCATGAAGCAAGGAAATTGGACAGAGAAGCAAGGGGTGGTAGTTAGAAGAAGACAGAAGTCTTGTTCTGGAATGACAGAAAAAGGAGAATGGCCAGTTGATTTGGAAACCAGCTGGAATCTCACTTCCAATTGGACACCTGACCTCTACTGAGCCAATAGCTGCAATTCCACCATTCCTGCCACCGGTGTTTCCAAAGAAGAGCTCTGGCAAGCAAATATAATAGCTAGATCCCCACATCTAAGCATGGTTGTTTAGCCACGGTTGTTGCAAAAGTACCATGATTGAGATCATATACTCTTCTATGTCACAAGCAATTGTTTGCAAATCACACCAACTTAGTTCTTTTGATACTTTTAAGTACTCTGTATTTTCTTGAAATTAAGACTGGTCCAACTAAACTATGCAGAAAAAAAATACAAACCATCTCCAATTTTTTGCTGACATCTAATGATGGTGAGGATTTATACAAGCCAGATGTAATAGGTCTTGGAAAAGCTCAAGCCATTATTAATTAATGCCTTACTGACATAAAGGATGCAATCTGCATTCTCTGGTTCAAGTATGAAAGTATATTAGATTGTTCTGAGCATAAAAGAAAATCTTTGTTATATTCTTCCTCTACTTCCCCCAAATTGTGATATGGATGAGTGACTTTGGAGAGACTGATTTCTGGAACTATTTATCATGAATTTAGTGTGTCTGCATTCAAACAATGGTAAGGATATCAATTAACTGCTGTTCTCTCAAGGAGCAGAAAGAAGGCAGAACATTTTACATTCCTAAGAACTATTTTTTTCACTTTGCTTCTTTGAAACTGAAAATTCAAATGCTCACAGAGAACTTTGTGTGAGGGAGGAATGAAGGAGAGTGTTCTGCTGCATCTGTGATTTAAACTTCCTTCTTAAATCTTTTCTCCATTTTGCTCAGTCATAACTTCAAATACGTAGTTTTCTCCCACTATTAACCCAGCCTGCTTGGCCACTGCCCATATTGGTTGAGGACTATGCAAGTTGATATCTACTGCATTCAGAAGGCCCCAGGTCAGAATCAGCTATCATGAAGCAATTGCTGGGCTGGAGACTCATTTCCAAAGCAATTATTTTGCAGGCTTTCCCCAAGAGGAAGGCACCAAGTTCACCAAAATAAAATAGATTCAGAAGTCTCCAGAATTGTTCTTTTATTCAATGCATCAATTCTAAAGTGACAATCATGTTTTTTGGCTGGATGCAAATTGATACAATATTTGAAATTAAATGTTATCTTTCTAAATAAATTAAAACTAATAACAATAATCCCCAAATTGATTGATGGGGCAATTGTGTCACATAATAGAATTTGCACTGGACCAGTCCTGGGGGACCTACACCTCAGCAGCTCAGTACGCAAGGGAATTTAATAAAACCCTGGGCATTCTGTGTAGGATTTCAGTTGCAACTATCCATCTGTCCTTATACTTGCCATTAACATTCTTGGTGGCAGGGTGTTCCAGAGGGATACTATGTCTCCCTTACAACTTTTTTTTTTCCTGGTGGGAGAATATTTCATGTGGTAATTTTGCCTTTTGTATAGAATTAAGGGAATGAAGCTAACTAAAGCTGACCTAAGTGAAGCTCAAAGGATCAATAAACTATTTTTTTTTCCATTTGGGATGATTTCATCTTTAGTCATTTCCAAACTCCATTAAGAAATCAAGAAGGCATGGAATTACACTTATAAAAATACTGAAATGTGGTTTATCTCACAACATTTTAATGTAACCTACCTGAATCTAAATATAGCATTAAATTCTGCTGGAAACAGAGCAAAAGGCCAAAGAGACAGAGAGAAAGCATGAGTGCAATATTTTTTTAAATTAGTCTAGCAGCTTGTCAATGCAAGCAACCAGAACTATGCGTGACTCAACTCAAGCAGAGGCAGTATTGTTAGTCACCTATTAATGTTGCCAAACTGACTGTATTCTCATGGGAATGGTCAGATAAGGCTTCCAAGGTTCTGGGGGAAGTCAGGCCTGTGGCACTTCCTGCAGTGCGAAGACTCTAAGCTCACCACCTCCCTCCAATCGAGCTGGAAATTCTACCAAAGCAGCTGTAAGTCATGCAGGAATATCCAGGACATGGGGAGGAGGCTATAAAGTCAAGATGCTGTCTACAACCACATGATTGAAGACAACCCACTTATTTACATGTGTTATCACAAAGGGTGGGGATTTGATCATGTAATCACAGCTATCATCCTCCCTTCTTGGCTTCCTCCCAAAGCTCCAGATGCCCCTGCAGTTACATCAATTTGCATCAAAATTCACATCCATTAGTTCCTCAGATACTTATTTATTTCTCACCTTCTCTAAAAAGTTATAACTAAGGAAAATGAGAAGCCCACATGGTAATTTACCTTCACATCTCAGGACTGCATTATCCCAAACCACATTGCCTTCTTTCAAGACACAGGTGACTGTTTCTGAGCCATGGGTCCTTATGAAGCCTTCATCACACAGGAAAGAAACTGAGCTTCCAAGTTGTAGGCTATCACCAAAGCGCTTCCCATTGACGGGCACTCCTGGGTCAGGACACTCGTTATGTCTGAAGGCTGGAAAGAAACAAGAAAACATGGTGAAGCAAATGCATTTTACCCCAAACAAAATGGTTCTCTGCATTTGCCTTAGGCTTCTTGTCTTCAGAGATGAATTAATGCATTCATGGGCATCAAAAAAACAACTTATTTTGTTCCTTTGCTACCTCCTGCCTTCTGTTAGCAATCTTGCCAGTCCAAAATGCATCTCCACTGTGGACCTGAAGACTCTATCTGGGTTATTGAGAAGGACGTATAAGTGCTTGCTTTAATGAAGCCAAGTTGTTATATGGTTATATGAAGCAATAGACCCATATGATGACTGAAAGACTCTTGTCCCTGTGATTCTGGAGAGGTGGAAATCTCTGGACATGTCCTTCTTTGCTGCTCTTTTTATAGAAACATTCAAAGAAAATTTATTTTCCCGATAATTAATAGGTATCCTGGCCAGTCCGACACCATTTATCTTCAGTGGTTGCTTAAATATGAATGGATCGTAGTCACAGTACAGGTAGCTAGATTCTGCATAGCAACACTAAAGATTCCCTGAAAATTGATGAATACTCAATTAGAATAATTTTATGTAATTAATGCACCAAATCTTTTAATATTATCCCCTGCTGTATTTTAGTACCTAATAACTATAGACTTTTGTGATTTAACAATTAATATAGTTTAATATAGCTTAGGTTATGCTCTTGTGTATGTGCAACTGATAGATAGGATGCCAAATTATGATTTCAACATAGATTTTATTTGTTATTTGTCATTATTTTATTCTAGAACTTTTAACTAGGTACTATTTGAGCATTTTTAATTGCACTGGTCTTTGACTGTAATAAATATGTGATTGATTGATTGACCCATATGATGGAGAAACAGATGTAAACCTTAGGCTTAGAGGTTTTTCACAACAAACTTGCTTATTTGATAGAAGTAGCTTAGATTTTGCCTTGTAGAAATGTAAGTTTTTACACTTATAATCTTAAAATGGTATATATGATATCAAGAAAGAAAATTATAGTTCACAGGAAGAGAAAAATATTTGTTGTTTCTCTTGTATGGGTGTACAAAGATTATTTGGAGGAGGAGAAAGAAGAGGAGGGGTACCTTGATTTTGGGTTATGTAAGTGGCCATATAAATTTGTTTAATAAAAATAAATATGCATGGCACAAGATAATTAGAGGAATGTCTATATCCAGAATCAAGTCAGAATAGTTATATTCAGTACTAATGTCTGGCCTTGATACAGGATAGAAATAATTGCCTTCAGGGTGATTTACAAAACCATAAAATAACAATAAAATCCATGCATCTCTAGCGATAAATATTTAATCCATAACTCATATGACATAAATGTTGCCCAGATAAAATGGGTAGGTATTGAATACCAAATTAAAAAATAGTTTTGAATGCCTTAACACAGAGTTCCCCGACGTTTCTGGCTTTGCAGACCTCCATGAGGGAAAGAGGTGTTAGTGGCCAGCAAGCTCACGGACAGCTCCATTTGTGCAAACAGTGTGCATGCACACCTACTGCTCACTTAAATGGACCACACACATGCTCACCTGCTGTTCAAGCAAGTGAGGATGTGTGTGCGCACGCTCATCAGCCATTTCCGTGGCCCGGTTGCAAAGCCTTCATGGCCCACAGATTGGGGACCCCTGCCTTAACACATGCCAATAATATAGGGTTTCAGCACACCCCTTCCTTTCCTATCCTCCCTCCCTAACTTTACATTTACTCTTCTCAGCTTGAGATGCTTCTTGAACCTTAAAATACTCAGAATTCTTGAAGTGAATATTTGCTCTTAAAAACAGATATTGTGAACTTAGAAGTACACTACTTTATCAAACAAAATGTTTTGAGGTTTGGCAAACAATATCAATTATACCATTTCATTAGGTGGATGAGTAGCTTCAGGGCTATTGGTATGAATTTATGACATTTGTGTCCTGTAGTAATAGCTTGTTTTGGGCTTTCTTTTCTTTAATCTAAGTAAGTGGGAATTTTTAAATACCAACATTTATTGGATTACTATGCATCTTTGCTGGTGTCTTCAATATAACTTGCTACATAGACTTAATCCATTTTCGGTTATTGGCATCTAGGTTTACAACTACGAGAAAAGAAGCTTCTGAAACTGAATATTGCATTCATGGAATCAGGATTCAATAACAACATGTACGACAGTTTAAATCTCAGGAGAGCTGAAAGACACTTTATTTCCCTTTATTCAATATGTTCATAACAATTGAATGGTGTTCTTATCATTATAGTTATATTTTTCTTTTTGGAAAAGTAAGATTCTTTGCATGAAGGAGGTCCCCAGATGTGTAGGCTGGAATGTTTTGCCAATTCCATTTGGAGATGTTAGGGGATTAATCTGAGATTTGCCACATGCAAAGTGTATGTTTTCAGACTTGAGGTAACTTTTCCATGCGTATTGTGACAAGGATAACTTTCTTACTCCCAATCCAAATCTACACTTTTAAAACTTTTGTTGTTGTTGTTAGTTGTGAAGTTGTATCCAACCCATCACGACCCATGGACAATGTTACTCCAGGCCTTCCTGTCCTCTACCAT
>AZIM01000890.1:175317-190855 GCA_000516915.1 Ophiophagus hannah
AAATATTGGAACACTGCTATCATATCTCCTCTGGTCCTTCTCTTCACCAGACTAGTTCTTGAAGTTCAATATACTGAGACAAAAAGAACTAGGAACTAAAACCAGAACTAGAGTAAAACAAAAGCAGAAAAACTAATACTAAGTAGAAAATTCTCTTGCACTGAACTTTTACCATTTTTAATTCATTTCATGGAGGAAAAATTGCTTGCAAAATTCCTTGGAAAGGGGCGAGAATATGGAACAATTTTATAAAAATCCTTAGCATTCTTGCAGTGAGCTAATAATGAAGTGACTAAAGATTGTGTGTGAGAATCATTAATCTGCTTTCATGATTTTTCAACAGTTCTGAAAGATTTAAAGAATCTGTAGTCTCTCTGACTTTCTCAGCTCCTATTAATCCAGAGGGAGGAGATGAAGAAAGATGCCCTTACCCCCCACCCCCAAATAAAATAATTAGAGCTTTTTTCAGTTTTGTTTATTATTACAACGACTCCCGGGACAAAAAAAAATCCTGCCTTAAAAAAAAAGGCTTTTCAAATTAGAGAAGTCCCCTGTACCAGGCATTCCAAAACATTGTGATATATTACCCTTTTAAAGTGATAAAAGGAGTTTATGCGACCCCAATGGTTAGAATTTCATGGCAATTCAGCTTGAACAAAAACCAAATCTACTGTTTAATTTTAATAATTAAGTGTTCTTCTGTATATCAGATAAAATGACATGACCTGCTGAATTTGTAAAAAGAATGGAAATAAGAGAAAAATCCCTAATAATACTATTTAAAACTGTAATTTAATGAAGAGGATGGGTTGCTTATTTTTGCATAATCCCCAAAATGTAAAGTCACTCATTCATTGAGAACAGAAAGAAAAGGTGTTTCTTAAATCAGCTTGTTTTGAACTATTCTTAAAATGCTGCCACTTATAATATATTGCAGAGTTAAATTTCTGTCTGTTTTCTCTTTCTCCCAGCGTAGCTCAAAATGAGATGATATTTCTTCTCTTTCAGTTCTAGTGCTGGTAAATTTGTCTGTATGCATTGCAATTATTTCTTCACTGAAGTTGCAAACCCCTTCCTCTTCATGTTTGAACCATACCTGTAACTGCTTAAAGACCTACAAACCACATTTACATGACTTACCATATCTGATTCATTTTAAACCAGATGTTAGTTAAACTTAAGCCAGGTTTTGTGGTTTAATATAAACTCAATTCATTTGGTTAATTTATGAGTCACATACAATAATGCTGTTCACAGTAGCACAGGACTGACCCCCTTCAGAGTAGTGAGCAGTATGGACTTCATCCCAATGCCTGAGTATCCAAGGGATTCCCCCCTCAACAGTCAGCTTGACCGATTGGATGTCAATGGTGAAAGCAACTTGGGAGAATGTCAAAAAAGTGCTAGTTAAAGAGGCACAGATTTATATGAAACAGGCAGACAAACCGAGTCCCACAACAGCCATTCCAGTTGGGGGACGTCTATCTCTCCACAAAAATATCTGAGGCTAAAACTCCCTAGCAAGAAACTGGGGCTCATGAGTAAGGGCCTCAGGGTCAATCCGACCACTGGTTTTAAGAGGCTACTATGGAATACTGGGTGTATCTTCCCTAGCAATCAGGGCAATTTCAATTGCACAGTGACTGAGTTGATGAACTTCACTATGGGAATGGTCCCATAAACTTTGGCCCCAGTTTCTTGCTAGGGAGTTTCAGCCTCAGATATTGTGCAAATGTAGAAGTTAATTCAATAACCAGATTAAATATGTTGTGTGAACACTGCTAATACAAATAAAATCTGAAAGCTATCAATCCAGGTAGCAGAAAGGTAACTACTTGCCATCTAAACTCCCCCCAAAAATCTGCTATTAATGTTGCACATTGCTCCATAAGTCTGGAAAGGCTTGGGCTGAAATCCTCCTTGAAATTAAAAGTGAGATCTTTAGACAGGCTTAATTAGCCTAATCACAAAAAACAATATTTAGTTCTTTTTTCCCCATTCATTTATACAATTGTAGTACTCTCAAGGTGAATCATAGTGCAGAGTAATCTACTTCTGAATATTGTAATTGAAAAATGAAATAATTATAGTATGTGTATGAAAAATGTATCTGTTGGAAGGGTCAAACAAGTCAAGAGCTGGACATGACTTTCTCTCAACTTTTTATGACACTCCTCCCTTCTGAAGATGCCTCTAGCACAATTGTGATAAATGAAACAATTTGCTTTCTTTGCAGGAATAAGAGAAACCATGAAGGTTAGTAATTTGTATATATTAAGAAAAAGCTACAGTTTTCCTTATAGTGCTGGCCAAACAAACTACTCTAGGGAACGTGCATAACAAACAGATTTGGTCACCAGTTTGCATCTGCAAATAGAGAGATTCATTTAAGAAATTATTCCATATTATCTGAGCAGTTTATCTGGTGGGCCATTTCTTTTTCAAGTCAAAAATCAAAGGAACCAAACTTAACAAGATTAATAAAGTCCCAATGGAAGTTTAACCTACAGTTTTACTTTGCTGTGGTAAATTTTTCCAGAAGCTCAAGGAACCACCCACAGTTAATTTAAAATTTAACAGTCCTTAGAAAGGAATAAACAATTTATATACCTCAATGCTTCATTCCTTGAAAATTAGCTGTCAACCTAAAAACAGATGTACAACAGATGGGTATTCAATCCAGTTATGATTGGAGTGAATTGATGGTTGGTGGTGCTGAATCAGAAGACACCCAAGGAAAAAATGTATGGTAGAAGATAGAAATCTCAAGCTATAGCCATCTATAGTTTTTTATAGTTATTAACTATAAATTATAGCTTTAGCTATTGTTGTTCCTGGAAGGGCCAAAATGGAAAAGAAAGCCAGAAAGTAGGAAAAAAGCAAAAGAATTAATACAGAACTTAGATGATAAGAAAATTAAGGGGCATGATTCATGCAAGAATGCATGATAGGTCCATGAATAAAATAAATTTTATAGACTGCAGCAAGATGATGATTTTAAGTCCAGAATAAGGTCAGGTAAGATAAAAGAACATCACACTCATATGCCATTGAGAATACATATTTCCTTAAAAGACTGCTCTGGATGTAGTGCCATATATCAATGAATTATGGAAACATACTTAAATCATTTCACCATCATTGCATCATGTGAAAACAAAACAACAACAACAACAACAAGAATTTGGTGGTTAAACAAAGGCCAAACAAAGGAATGCATTTCTGAAGTTTGACAATATAAAATTAATCTATAAACTCTGAAATAGATGCTGCCCCATAATGTTTTTATTTAGCCAATTTTTTTTAACTCTAAAAGAGACTTAGAACTGTTTCCTGAGAGAGCCCTGTGGAATTGGATTTCTATAAGGATCTAATGATACAATGTGAAGCACACTGGGGCAGTGCATGTAACGATGCTCCAGCTATTTACCTATGGGTCAAACGTTTCCTATCTGATCTAAAGAAAAGCTTTTGCTTCCATTACAGTGGCCTTCCCTTACATAGCAAAGACAGATTTTAAAGAAAACCTCAGGACTGAAAACACATAGAGTCATGTAACTCATGGGGATGCCTATTTTTAAGGTGCAATATTTCAATTTTACGTTGTGAATTTGATGTAACCCACCAAGAGTTATGGCGATTGGGTGATATAAAAATCTGTATGATAAATACATGCATTTAAAAATTCTACTCTTGCTTGTAGCCTTCCCTGTCCTATGTGATTGTGTTAAAGAAGACAGCTGCTGAGAAAATGTGACAACAGATTATTCAGCATGACGCCTTAGATGGAATGGGCTCTCATTAGAGTTAACAGTGTGTTACAAATTTGTGTTTGATCTTTGATCGTAAATAAAGATGCATGTATGTTATGCAAGATAACTAAGATGTCTTATCCAATTGACTGAGTGGGAGATGGAAAATGATGGCAAAACAGTAATGTTATTTCAATAAGTTCTACAGTAGAAAATATTTTTTCTGTGTCCCAGACTATCTATCTAGGTAGGCACATCTTTGAGAAACTTCTTACTCAAATCACACAAACCAGGAACTTAAAAGTTGTTGCAGGAACCCCTCTGGGCACCAAAGAAAAGCTAGGAGTTCAGAAAAGCAGAAATTGGAAGATTTGATGCTTCCTACAGGCATCCCAACCAAGGGAAATGTTTTAAACAATCTCCAAATAAATAACATACATGCTGTACTAAGCAACTTTGAGAGGATAATGGGAACTAGGCATGTAAAGAAGATGAAAATAACTCTGATAAAGATCTGACAGAGACTTTAATTAATAATGCTCCTTCTCCCAGGTTGCTATGTTAAAATTATGCTCCCCCTCCCATATAAACTCTGATTGAGTTTTGCTGACCAGACTTTCCTCTTACTACATAAACTGTGATTCTGATATCTGAGCAGCTAACAACCCTTAATAACAAAATTGTCAAACATAAGCTGATCCTTTTTTCCCTATTATTCAGAACTTTGATAGGAAGCAAATTGACAGACTGAGCAAATGATCCCTTTCAAATTTGAACAGTATTAATGTCAGAAATACAAGGAATGGGGGTGGGGAGGTAACACCAGATCTTCTTAATGAGTAGAGACAATGCTCTTCACTTTGAGCCAGGCTTTTCTGTGATACTGCCTAGGGGAAGAATACAACCTTTTGCCCATACTTTTCAGATAGGCAGGGGATTTATAGAGTAGTCTTGTTGACATCTTCTGTAATTAGTCAGCCCCTAGCAAGCTCTAGCAACCCAGTCAGTCAACTTCTGGTAACCTATACTCCTTTTATGCTTTTATTTTAAGCATTGGACATAGTTTATTCAGGATGCATCAGCAATTTTCAAGGTTCTTCATCCCTGGTCTTTACAGCAGTTCCTTGTTCCTCAGCCCAGATGTCTTTAGCATATTTAAGCAATTACCCACTAATAGTCTGGCCTACTGCCTTATGATAAAGAGGTTTTCAGCCATTTTTTTCCCTTAATACATGGTTTGGATCCATACAAGACATCCAAGCACAGAGTATTGAACTACTGGAAAAAAGTAAGAGATACACCAAGCAGCCCACTTTTTGGCAGTAACAGCAGTGAGCCTTTATCACAACTGAGACATGGCAACAAAGATGAATAGGAAGAAGATAGTGGATTTGAGGACAATAATTCATGGGACCTCCTACCCATGACTGTGGTGCTTCAGATAGTAATGAATCACATGATAGTGGAAATGTAAAAAAAAAAAAGTAATCTAAATCTCCTTAATGAACATTATGCTCTCCATGCTTCCACTTGGACTTGGAAATATTAGTTGGCTTCCTGTCCAAAAGGCAGAAAGAGTATTCGATTGGCAGTAAAGTACCCTCCCAAAAATAGTATTAAATGATGAGAGAAAATGAAAACCCTTTTGCTTAAACAGAGCTGAAGACTTTCCCTTCTGTAAATCCAAGACTATCATACAGATAAAGCACTAACAAATTCAATACTTAGAACATATCAGTGGAAGAGATGAGGAACAAGGCTTGGTGGTGATATATATATTCTAAAAGCTGACACAAGTGGATCAAAATAATGTAATTTTTTATAAGACCCCCTAAAGAGCTCATTAACATTCTATTGAAAAAATGTACAAACAACTGCATCTAGTATGCATTCAGATTTACAAAAATATGTTGCATTTCACTTTATATAAGTTTTCTCAGCTTTGGTTTATTTAGAAAGTGTTTGTAATATTAACCGGGTTGTCTAAGCTTTTGCATGTTACACTTCTATGGAAAATGAGCAAGTCTCATCCCAAGTGATGATACATAAGGGTTGAATCTTGGGCCTACTAAATCTGTACTTTGAATCTTAGCCTGCAGTTGCTGGTTTCCTTCATTTTAATCTTAATAAGAGCTGTCTCCTTGAGTCCATTTCTGCAAGACTTCAGTTCAAATAATGGTCTGAGAGAAGCCTGGCAGCATAAAACAATCAAGCACTACGGTTATCCAAGTGTTCTTTATAACAGCTTCAGGTTCAGCAATAAAAACAATGGAAATCCAAGGCCAGTGTAGGAGAAAGCACAAATAAAACAACAGATTGAAAAATAAAATATTTAGAAATCTTGTATGCTGAATGAATCTCTTTGTCCAGAGAAGCCCATGTTTCCCTGTCACCTGGAACCTTGATAGAAGTTTCCAAATCAAGCTGGGATTTATCATGGACTACTTTCTGGCTGGTGATTTTCCATAGTTTCTCCTTACCTTTATATCACTCAATCTTAAAAACAGATAATCAGATTATCTTTACAGATAATCAGATCTGATTAGGAAAACATCTTTTCTAGTTGAACAATTCCAGACATGTCAGACTACAACTTCCATTAGATCTTTAGTATCCATAACACCTGGGAGGATGCTAAATTGGGGAAGACTGCTTTAATGCATCTTTCCATGATGTGATAGCAAACTTGCCCTATTTAAGAAGGTTGAGACTTCCAGGCATTATAAACCAATAGTATATGGTTTAAGACTACCTGATTGAGAAAATCTGCTGTAACAATATTAGAAATTCTGTTTTACATAAAACACCACAGAGCAAACAAACAGTAGAGTCACCATGTGCTTTACTGCTCAACTATTTAACTGTAACAGGAAATTCCACTTAGAACAAAAGCATAGAGTATATTCCATTGATCCAAACTGATAAATATCGCCATTACTGGCTGAATACTACTGTAGTTGTTGCATAGAAATACATTCCAACAATGAATTCCAACAAACAAGTATTTTAACTTTTCTTATGTTTTTTTAAGCAGGAATGGGGTAGCAGGATTAAATTATTTTGGTTCAGTTGCTGAACCACTTCCAAGCCAACTCTTACTTCAAAACAAAGCATTTATCCACTATCTTTCATTTTCCCCAACCGCTGTTCTAGGTCTTGATTTGACAAAGTGCACTGCAGGAAGGAAGGAAGTGGGAGAATGAGGGCGGGGAGGTAATGACCAATTGACAAGTTAATTTGACCTCTATGAAAAAGTCATCACAGCTAAAAGAAAATTATAGAGCGATTCTGGAAACATAGCGAGGAGAAACTATTGATCACAGTCTGAATTTTATAATCCTGAAAGGAGATGCAGGCGCTGTGTTCAAAAGACAATACTCTTAAATACCAGCCTATTTATGATGGGGAGAGAAATGGATAATTCAGCAGGTATAATCAAGTCATTATGAGATTAACAAGGAAAAAATCATTGTGTTTTAAGAAGTAAAAAATTATAGTATGAGAAATAAATTATTTTGGGTGCCCAAAAGGCCTATCTGAAGGATTATCAGGGATATGAAACTTCAACAGCATCATAAAATTATTTGGGCTCTTTAAATAAAATGAACTGACATATGAAGTCGAAGTAGGGTTATGAAGATGCCTGATGAAAACTTTACTGTACTAAGTGCTGGAATGGAAGGTCTTTGAAATAAAAACTGCAGACTAACATGGTACAACAACACAGAGATGATGACATATATGCATAAACATGTTGCACATGCACACACACACACACACACATGCACATGCACACACACATACACAAAATATCCCCTGAAATCAAAATCATTGTCAGGCATATCAATTCCACCTTGATTTTAATTATATTCAGCTGACATGCCTATAAATGCCTATTTATTTTATTATACTATTTGTAATTTTTCAGACCAACTTATTGGTCTATTCTATTTATTTACTTATTCGGCTTGTATGTCTCTCCAATTGAAATAGATTCAGCCTCTTACATAATCTTTTTCCATAAATAAGGTTTAAAAAAATTTACACAGACCAATCAGCAATAAATCACAATTCTGCACCGATGAATTAAACAAAACTGATTTTATAATGTTATTTATATCCTATGTTCTGCTTATATAAGCACTCTAGGTGGCTTATTAACAAGTAGAACTAGGGACAACTGGCTGGCTATGACAGCACAGAAGCCAGTAACAAACAACCCTGCTTCCCAAAGCTTCAAAGCTTCAACCCAGTCACTTCCCTGGAGCAGAGAAGTAGTGGAGATAACTTCCTACATCAAGTCTTCTGTACTTGTGTGAAAGCCAAGGAAAAGGACATAGAATAGAAACATGTACTACTTGGTCACTTATAATAATGGATATCTCAGCAAGCAGCAATATTCATAGGGAACAAACCAAATCTCTTTACTCAGTCATAGTGAATGGCATGTTACATGACATTTTTCTGGTTAATTTCAATAACTTAACCAAACTGTTTGTATCATTGTTAACTGCCCCCCACCACAACCAGTATAACATGATCCAGAAACACATCATGCTTGATTTAATAACAAAGCAATCATGACATTTGGAATTCTCTAAATCATCATTTTAAATTATATAAAGAAAATCTTGACTTTTGTTCAGTTTCTGGCCTAGTGAACTTGGAAAACAGGACAAGCAGTTAATCCATAAAAATAAGGAATCCTATGTGAACGAAGGCTGTTCAGGACTAGTATATGCCATCACTGAGAATGTATCTGAAATTTTATTTTCCTTGAAAAGAAACTCCACATACTGTGCACCAAATTGATCTTAAAGTAAATGGGATCTCGCCAGATAAAAATATCTCTACTTTGTATGTTCTGAAATATATTTAAAAAAAACCCACTGATATTCTGCCTTTTAAGCAAAAATGAAGAAGAAAAAGAAAGAAAGGAAAAGAAAGAAAATAAATCAAATCAAACTGAAACAAAAGTATGGGATGGAAAATACATTTCATAAATGTAGTATGAAATCACAGCAAATCAAAATACACCATCCTAACTAGCAAAGACAAAGGGGAAAACTGGCCAATCCAAACCTTAATTAAGTTATCAACAGAAGCACACTAGCAGGGGCAATAAAACAAATACATTTTCACATTGGGAGAGAAAGCATTCTGTAAAAACAGAGATATAGTTCAGTGCCATAAAACAAAAAAAATTGTACTATAGATACACGTACAGAAGGAATTTGACAAACCATAATAGTTTAGAAACCAGTTTCTAAATTAAAAAAGGGAAGCCATGAAGTTTCCAGCCTGCTTGGATACAGAAGAATTTAAAAGTCATCCATTGCCTAGCATTTAATTATTTCTCCCAGTTCCCCCTTACCTGCATCACAAACTTCCCTGTCTACCTTCATGAACTCAGCCCTTCTATCTGATAAAATTCCAGATCATTAAAACATCTGAATCTTGGCAGCAGAATGAATGATAGGTTAAGTATAACTATGTAAATGTAAGTAATTAGCAAGAACAGTTATGCCTTGTAATCAATCACCGCAGCAGCAGAATGTGTCTGGAACCTCCATAATTACATATTTTTTTCCTCCCTCCAGATTTGAGAAGGGCAATTGCTGTGAGATTGCCTTGTCATCATCTGGAACCAGAATGTAAGCTGTTCCACAATGCTAAATTGTAGGCCTCTTGAAAATCCACTAGCATTCCTAAAGTATTCCAGAATTTAAAAAGACATTTTTTATACCAACTGAGCTTCTTAAAATCTTAGCAAAAAATGAAAGTCATATATGAATGTCTGACAGATTTTAAATATTAAATGACAGGCTATAAATTATGCATCTCAAGATATCGCTTTAATGTCCATTCTCTTTGCAGAGTTTGTGAATAAGATTTAATGACTTTTTAGCAAGATTCTAATGCCAATCAAATTTCATAGTTTAGTGTTTTGTTTTTTGCTACCAAATTCTACTGTGACACTTCTGTAGTATGGTTCATTCTTCATTTCTCATGGTACAGTTAAAACAGTCCTAAGCCACCCACTTGAAAAATTCATAGATCCAAAGATCCACAGAACATGGAAAGATGTCTCAATGCAAAGCCATGACCAATGCTGCGACCCTGGTACAAAACCCTTAATGAAGTTAAACATAAAATATTACCCCATAATATCAAATGGAGTCTCTCTCTTTATATGGTACAGATGTGTATTACATAATGAATAACTGCCCCAAAGAAGACCCAGAGGTGTTTTTTTTAAAGGTAACTGGACTTTTGTTTGTTTTTCCTCGAAGAAGTTTTGCTTCTCATCCAAGAAACTTCTTCAGTTCTTCTAAGAAGCTTCTTGGAACTGAATAAGCTTCTTGGATGAGAAGCAAAACATCTTCAAGGAAAAACAAACAAAGTTCAGTTACCTTTTGAAAAAGCACCTTTGTGACAACCTTGACCTGGATAACTGAGAATCATTCCAAAGAAGTAGTAGTGATGAAAATGAGGAACTTCATGTATAGCAAACTACTATTTTACTTCACTAAAGCTTTCATTCAAACCTTTTATTTCTTAAGTGGTATTCCTCCCAAACTCCAAGTCATTCTCAATCATCAAATGTTCTCATATTCACATATAACATTTCTAACTGTATTGCCAGTAGCTTGGAAATCAATCAATACACATCTTAAAAGCAAGATGAATAACATTAAAACAAGAGTGTTTAGAGAAGAGGGTCAAAAGGGCAGTCACAATCATAAAAACTGAAACTCTGATCTTTTTTTACTTGCACCACTCATATAAAAGAGGAGTTTTGATTGCATGAGCAAAGCTAACATTTTGACTGTTTAACTCCCCATCCTTCAGACACCCTTTGAATTATAAGAATGTGAGTAACAATCAGTACAAAACTGGACCTCCAAATATATGTTTTGCTTATGTTATGGATAAACAGGTGCTATGAGAAAACTTTAATAAACTACATTTCAAGTAGAGCAATTGGCAATTAAATATCCAGACATTTAGTCTTTGCAAGTTGGTACATTTTGCAGGGAGAGAAAAATAACATGCCACTTCCTTTCTTCAGGAACAAATTCCATATAAAGAATGCCCAAAGCAAAGCAATGCTCTAAAAGGAAATACTGCTGGTGATTTCCCCACAGATTAAACTTGGCTGCATATATTTAAACTGAAGGGAAACAGAAGTTGAGCTGGAGAGCAGGGATCAATAAGAAGGAAGGGGTCAGGACAAAAAAGATGCTCAGTTTATTGAGAAAGGCAGAACACCTAATCTGAGTTGGCTCAAAGATCAGCCAAGTTACTTGCTATTTGGGGGAAACTAGTTCCACTTATTTTTGAATGAATGCAACACAGTCCAGGCATGCTGCAGAAAATCTACCTTGTATTGGAGCAACATGTTTACCTGAAATTCACTGAACCAACATTCCTCCGCCCCTTTGGTATCTATGTATTGGGTTGGGCACCAGAAGCATCAATGGGAATTCCACATGTCTTAAAAAATTAAGATGGTGACTACATCTGCACAATCAAAACCCATCTTTTTTTTTGTACATGTAGCACACATTCTAAATGTCTGAGCTTTAACATAATAAATGCAGCACCATTTAACTTATCTGACATTCTTGCCAAGGATATCTCTGGTTGGCATGATATATTGAACCATAACTAATGATAGAGTTACATCTGCACAACCAGCTAGAATAAAAAAGTGGATTACTGTTTCTTGATTTAGTGTGAAGACACAGCTTTAGACTAGGAAACCATGCAATCAAGATTGTGCATTGGGTATTTCCTATCTCCCTTCAAGTCTAATAACCAGCTGTATATTTCAAAGTTGGGAGACTTCAATGAAATTACTCGTCAACTGCAAATTTGGGAAAGGAAACTGGCCCATCCTGACTCTTTTATTACTCTGCACCGTCTCCCTGCATCCTCTCAGTCATTGAACCTAAAATTTAAGGAAATATAGAAGTAGACAAGTACAGTTCAAGTGGATAATTCTGTGCACAGTGCATATATTTGTTTTATATTTAGTTCTCCTGAGTTTTAACTCATAGTATGCTGCTGTGGCAGCCATTTTGGGTTAGTTCAAAGAAATCAAACAGCAAAATAAATGAATGAGTGTAGGAATAAACAGTAAATAAACTGGGGTCCCCTGAGAAGAGACACTATGAGGAGAGACACTAGTTTAGATAGCCTTGATTTACAACTGGTTACTTTGCAACCCTTTGAAGTTATTACAGGCTCAGAAAATGGGATCCAGATTTGAAATTCTGATGTCCAGGCTTAGCCTGTACAGTCATGTGACTACATGTTGGGCATTCAGCAACCAGCCTGCATTGGCAGTCATGTGCAGTGCCCTGTAGTCATGTTACCATACTTTACAATGTTTTTGCCAGAAACTGGCATTTTTTTTTAATTTTTAGCCAAAACCACCTCATAGCAAACTATGGGTTCGCTTAACAACTGCAATGTTCATTTAATGACCACAGCATTCAATTTACAATGGACACATTCACTTTACAACAGCTGCAAAAAAAAAAGACCATAAAATTGGCATGGATACATGTTGACCTTCTTTATGACCATGGAAACTTACGACCGAAATTGTGGGCTCAATTATGGTTGTAAGTCAAGGGCCAACTGTACTTTTCTGCTGAATATCTTCTCCATCTTCTTTGCAATTTCTGGAGAAATACACAAAGCTCCATTTTCCTGAAACATGATTCAGGACACAAGTTAAGGCCAAAATGAAGCAAGTATATAACTTAGTGTGATATTTACATCATGATTGGCATAATTGTTATCACAAAAAGTGTTCTTTCCTGTCATCAAATGATGGGATAGACCACAAGTTTAGTGTATTTACTCAAATGTTGTGAAGAAATATGATAGAGCAACCTGGGGTTTATCTCATGAATTTTAATGAAAAAACATGTTCTCATGGAGAAAACTGAATATTAAATTATAAAGAACATAACATACAGTACATCTTTAAGACACATTATGTGGAGAACAGAAAAACCCAGACATCCATAACCAAAAAATAATTCTCCTATTTCAAATTGAAAAGTGTTATTTCCTTCTTTAGATGCACATAAATGAGATGCCCGTTTTCAAACAAATTGCTTAACAAAATAATAACAAAGTCTGAGTGAGTCAGATAAATGTAACCTTACACTTGAAAACAATCACATTTAACTCAAGCAGACTTGTTTTACCACCACAGTATAGTCTTTTGATTGTTTCAATTTCTCACATACTTCAGTACAGATAACCTATTGCAGCAATGTGCTTCTCTGACACAGATAAGTAATTCATCCACACAAAGATAATATTAATTTTCAGACAATTGTTACTCATTGGATGTTTGAGAGTATGCATCTTGAAGAAAATGAAACTTCCAGGACCCTACTAGAGCTTAAAGGTCAAGCATTGATGAATCTAATCCTCAGGCAGCCACCCCACTTGTCCATATCTTTCTGTTTGAGAGAGATTTTTTTTCAGCCAAAAAGATTTTATGAACCGTAAGACCCCTTTCACCCATGTTTCCTTTCAAGTGTTGCATTTCAGCTGAGAATTGAGAATGACATGAAAAGAGATGGGGAAGGAGACCCTGTTACTTTTGGTACACATTACTTTCTCTTGTGAATCCCTTTGATGCTATCATTCGGGACCCAGAAATAAGGCAGAGCTCCAGCCACCTGCCATTTTGATCTGCTGGGACTATGGATCTTTCTTCCCAACACCCATCCTGTATACAACATCTTTCTTACAAAAGTTGATGAAATGATTTCCATTCTACGATTACATGTTCAAGCAGCCACACTAACCTTATTGAGAAACCTATTTTACAATACCAATATCAACCTGACAATTTGCAAGTTGGGGCTGAGATTTAAAAGACTGAATGGTAATAGTCCATCCCACTATTACCAAGCTCTTCTTGCATCCATTCTACATGCCTGGAAATAACCTGGGATAAGACATAGAGGATAGGATGAGCCATGTAAACAAAGACAAACATCCCCAACATAGCCCAGGTAGATATCTTCTTCTCCACCTTCCTTTTTGATTTGACTTGAAAAAGATTCCTTGGTCAAAAAATCCTATACAATAATTCCCACTTTGCTCAGATGTTTGTATTAAGGTTTAATCCCTCTCTCTAAGACCCATGTGGTTTGAACTATTTCTCCTTGGGAGGAAGGAGGAAGATGAAGATGCTATAAAGAGATAACATGGGGAGATAGAACCCAAATCTTACCCTTTCATTGTAGGCTCAGTCCCACCTATTTCTTACTTTTAGTTCTAACAAACAGACCAATGCAGAATAGATGCCTCACTTGATAAAACATGGTTACCCATCCCTATCTTAAAGAACTTGACAACAGCATCACAGGCAATGTTTCTAAACCAACAACCAACTTATGTAACTGCAAAACTAGTCTGAATTATACCAAAATGGCTCTCACACCATTTAAATGAAACAGGTGTTGTTCTAAGACATAGGCACATTAAACATACAACATGGGTGTTCTATAAGGTATGCACCTCCATTTCAAAATTCATGCCACTCCTTACAGTTGGAACATGCAAAGTTCCAGTTCCTTTTTATATCTTTTATACCATTCTAATTCAACATGTATCTACTGTTTGATCCTCATCTGTATTCAATCACAGTTACAAGTCTACAAGTAAGCCTGCACAATTTACTTGGGTGTTGATGTGACACTCTGCAGTTTCCACTTATAAGCTGTAGAAACAGAAGCAGAATAATAATGTGACCAGTTTATATATGAACACAAAGACAGATACATTTTTTATCAGACCTTCTAATGGATCTTTCCTCTACTGAAGCCTCATTTCTAGAATCAAGATCTGAACCATTAGATAGCATAAGATATTTGGGCTGTTCCTGGTTACTCTAAAAAAACAGGTTTTCATAAAGAGAGAAAGAGAGAGAGATCAATACTCTTAATTACAAGAATCTAGCACATCTCCACCTTTGTACATTCAAAATAGGTCAGTGTGGAGTACTGCAGGATTCAGTAAATCTGCTAAGACAAAATGCCTGGTTGGTTCCCACAACAGGTTCAGCCATAAACTGTCCAACCCTACTGTGTAACTCTACCTATAGTATATTAGCTTCTGGTTCCATCTATTTGACTTTACTGTTTTGATCGAGTTTTCTCCACCTGAATTGTCCATACAGTTCAGGGCTCTGGCCTAGAGTTCCATGTGGTCTACATGAAGTTACCCTCCATGACTAAAGGGGAATTATAGCCTTGGTCTCCCACATCAGGCAGCCCTCCCCCCAGCAGTCATGTGACATTTCAAGTGTTGGCATTGGGCTTGTTTTTATGACTGGGTGCAGCATCCCATAGCCATGTGACCATAATTTACAATATTTTACTACTTTCGAGTACAAAAACACCCATTCAGAAGAAAGTATTTGCTTAATGAGCACCACAAAATACAGGTAGTCTTTGACTTACAACAGGTCATTTATCGACCATTTGAAGTTACAACAGCACTGAAAAAAGTGACTTATGAACATTTTTCAGACTTATGACTACTGAAGCATCTCATGGTTATGTGATTTACATTCAGATGCTTGTCAACTGGTTCATATTTATGACGGTTGCAGTGTCCCAGGGTGATGTGATCATCTTTTACAACCTTCTAACAAACAAAGTCAATGGGGAAACCAGATTCACTTAACAACTGTGTTTGGGCAAAACCTATTTAACAAATTTGTCACTTAGCAACATAAATTCTGG